>SZWC01002256.1:0-10424 GCA_023375785.1 Penium margaritaceum
CGACTATCCCGGTGACTATCCCCTTCCAGGAGTCTTCCCTGTCTCTCGTCCTCCTCTGCCTGCGGTTGCTCTCCTCACGGAGCAGCAACCCAAGGACTTTGATACGACACCTCCACGGTACATCACTAAGGATGGCTTTGACTATCGGGAGATTATTTTTCAGGTCTGGGCTACTTCAGAGGGCGTGTGGCCCTACTACCACAGCCCATATCAGCCTACAGACCCTGCGCAGGTGCTGACAGCAACCAGGGCGAAGCACGGACTCCTCTACGCCATGCTACGCGAGACTGTCGTCGACTTCCGCCC
Organism: Penium margaritaceum; assembly: GCA_023375785.1. NCBI lineage: Eukaryota > Viridiplantae > Streptophyta > Zygnematophyceae > Desmidiales > Peniaceae > Penium > Penium margaritaceum. The sequence continues at coordinate 307 of SZWC01002256.1, forward strand.
TTTCCTTGGAGAGCCCGGCACAGGCACGGCCGCCGACCCACGCGGGGGTTGGGATCTGGCCTTATCCCTGCTGGTTGCAGAGACGCACGCCACCCGTGCAACACATTCGTGCCTTTCACTCTCTTTGTCAGGGGCCTGCAGAGCCTGCAGCTGATTACTGGCGACGTGCCATGCGCATCTACACGCGCCTTGGGACCTCCGGAGGCACACAGCTTTGGGCACTCTGTATAATGATGCTCGGAGTTCGCCTTGAGTATACTGACATCTTCACACGGTACAGCAACGCTGTCCTTGAGCCCTTTTCAGCCACTCTGCAGCTTCTCCCTTGGGCTCATCAGCCTCTCCTCCAGGTGACTTCAGCCTGCGAGGCAGCCATGGCCCATGAGGAGACTTCCTTTGCTGCAGCAGTCGTCACGTCACCACCATCATCACTCCTGCAGTCTCCTTCTTCATCCTCCATCACGTCCTCGTCTTCCTCCTCTTCGGACCCGCCCACAACCACTCAGACACAAGGTGTTGTAGCAGCAGCTCAGGGGAAGAAGAAGAAGGGGCAGTGGGGACCAGGCCAGCAGCAGTCACAGCAGCAGTCGCCCTCCAGTGGTAGTAGTGGACGTTCCATTCACTACCACAACTGTGGAGGCACCCATCGCAACACCGAGTACCAGCAGCTACTCGACTGGGCGTGTATTACTCATGGGCTCCAGCCTGTACACGCCCTCTGTTCTACGTCCAGCACGTCATCCTTAGGACGCGTGGCGGCCATGAATACAACTGCTCCTGATTCTCCACCGGCGAGTAGCAGCGATCCGGACCCACGCGACCGCACCATCGCCGAGCTCCGACACCTTCTGGCGCTCCGCTTTCAGGGAGGTGCGAGTGTTTTTTCATAGCCAAGTGATTCACAAATTGTCGGTCCATCTGTTCTTGTGGCTCGGGATGACTTGTGTGGGGGGGCACAGTCGGCATGCGATGATGATGGACTTGACTGTACAGATTGGATTCATGAGTCTCACCTTTCTGCCCTTCGTCGTTTTTCCCCACCTGCTGCCCAGCGTCTGTCTGAGGCCGAGTATTCCATTGCCCGTTGTAAAGTGACGTCCTCTAGTCGTGATTCAGGTGGCACCTGGATCATCGATTCAGGTGCCACTCATCACATGACGTGTCGTCGCAGTGACTTTGTTGTTCTCGACCCCGTTGCGTCTGTTCGTCCCGTCCGCAAAGGCTCTGGTCTGTCCTTGCCAGTCCAGGGTGTTGGGGTCGTGCGTTTCGATGGTCTGTCTGGCCCTTTGTATCTCTCCCAGGTGCTGTTTGTGCCTGACCTTGAGCTCAGTTTGCTTTCTGTACGTACTTGCACACTGATGGGACTCTCTGTGGAGCACACTGCTGAGTCCGCGACTGTGACTGCCATTGACACTCACAGCGTGGTTCTGCGTGCCTCTGTTGTGGATGACCTGTACCGTGTCTCCCAAACTTCTGCTCCTTGTTCCCCTTCCCCTTCTGCTCATGTTTTTGTCACTGGTGTCTTGTCTCCTGAGCACCAGCAATTGCTTCATCACCATCTGTGTCATGTGGGCCACGACACTGTGTTGAAGCTCATTCAAACACAGCCCGCTCTCGGTCTTGATGCGGCTTCTTTCGAGAAGCCGCCCAAGACCGACTGTCTCTTCTGCACCAAGGGTAAGATGCATCGCTGCACCTACCCTGACTCTCGCTCTCGCGCACTTCGCCCTCTCGAGTTAGTCCATTCGGACCTTCTTGGTCCTCTTCCTGTCGAGTCTTTGTCTGATAGGGGTTGATATGTCCTGACTCTGACTGATGACTTCACCCGGATGCGATGGTTCTATAGCTTGCGCCAGAAGAGTGACGCCGCTCTCGCGGTTTGTCTCTGGCTAGTGATGGCTAAGCGTCAGTCCCGCCACACACTACACACCTTCCGCTCGGATCGTGGCGGCGAGTTTCTAGGCAAGATGGATAGCTTCTTCGCTGCGCATGGAATTTTTCACAAGGTCTCCACTCTTGCTAATCCCCAGCATAATGGTGTTTCTGAGCGTTGGAACCGCACCATGGAGGATGCGGTTCGCGCTATGCAATCTAACTGCGATCTCCCAGAGTCCTTCATTTTTTAGGGCTTTGCCTACATGACTTGGGTCTAGAACCGCCTCCCGCACGGTCCTCTTCCGGACCATGTTACACTGTATGAACTCTGGTTCGGCCACCGTGTTGACCTTCGTCTCGCTCACGCCTGGGGGTCCTTGGCTTCCGTGTGGTACACCGAGGACCAACAGGGGTCCAAGGTCTCACCGCGGGGTCGCTTGTGTGCCCTTGTAGGCATCTCCCCGCGATCAAAGGCTTGGTGTTTTTGGGACCCTACCCGTCGTCGCATTGTTGAGTCATGCGACGCACTCTTCTTTGAGTCCCTCACCTACCATGATTTGACGTCGATTACATCGCTGTCTGTCACGCACATCCCTACGTGTGAGGTTTCTCGCCGGATGGGGGAGTTTGCGCCTGCGAGTACCCCTCGCCAGCCTGATGTGTCCGTTCGAGCTCCCTCCACTTCACAGTCTCCGGCTCTTGATGACCTAGTGATCATCGCTGTCGGCCCAGAGACCTCTCTAGCACCACCGGCTTCTAACCCGGTTCTCTCGCCTCCCTCAGGTACCCATGATCCTACACATGTGCATACTCCTGTGTCCGCCGGCACTCTTGCCTCTGTGTGTGGCCCTGCCTCACCTGCCCCTACGGTCACACTGAGTCCCGTGTCTCCCACACACCCATCTCCTTGCACAACATCACCAGCTCCCTTGCCTCAGCCCTCCCAGGCTGTGATTGTGCCCGTTCCTGAGCCTGAGGTGCGTCCCTCGAGCCCAGGTTACTCCCGTGATCCTGGCGGTCATCTTTGGCCATAGGACTCTGGAGCTCATCGAGCGTCTGGCCCTGCACCCAGGCTCTCCACTCACAGCGTCGCAAGTGGTGACCCCGGCACAAAGGCCCTAGGCCTGAGTGTCCGCACTCAGCACACAGAGGTACACCTGGTGTGTCCCGTAGGGCACGATCTCGTCACTCGCGAGTTCCACATCGCTTGTGATGCAACAGCCGATCTTGTTGTCGTCAGACCTAGCACTGAGGCATGCGCTCTTGCCACGTAGAGTTCTCCCTCTTTGGCGCCTGACCCGGGCACACTGAGGGAAGCTCTCTCATCACAGGATGCCAACGCTTGGCGTGCTGCCTGTGAGGACGAGCTTCGCTCCATCCGAGAGCACGGAGTTTACAAGCTAGTCGACCTTCCACCTGGGAGGAAGGCTATTCAGGTCAAGTGGGTCATTCATAAGAAAGTGAAGCCAAATGGCTCACTGGAACGCCGCAAGGCTCGCTTGGTCATCAAGGGGTACTCTCAGATTGAGGGCATCGATTACACGGACACCTTCGCCCCTGTCGGCCGTATGACCTCAGCTCGAGCTCTGTTCGGTGTAGTGGCTCAGCATGACTGGGAACTACACTAGATGGATGTGAACAATGCGTTCCTCCATGGCTCTCTGGATGAGGAGATCTGCGTGGCTCAGCCACCCGACTTTGAGGACGGCAACAAGGTCTGGCGCTTGCGCAAGTCCTTGTACGACCTCAAGCAAACTCCTCGGTGTTGGAACCAGGAGATCACTGGCACCTTGACTCGTGCGGGATATGTACAGAGCGAGGCATATCCCTCTCTCTTCATCCGCCGGTCGCCTGAGCGGTTCACCGCCATCCTGGTCTATGTCGACGACCTTCTAATTGCGTCTCCTTCACTAGAGGCCGTGAAGGAGGCCAAGGCCGTCCTCTAGACTGCCTATAGGATGAAAGACCTTGGTCCTGCAGCAGTGTTTCTTGGCATGGAGATTGTACGAGACCGCTGACGTTGTACTCTGCTGCTACACCAGGCCCGCCACGCACGTGTTGTGGGGCAGCGCTTCAGCGACCTCCTCAGTGCCGTGCCCACGGCTTCCACACCTCTCACACCCGACGGGCAGGATGCCCTGAAGGTGGACGATCCCACACAGCTGAGGGAGACAGTGGATGTGACCTTGTACCTCCATCTCATCGGATCTCTGATGTACCTGGCCACAACCACACGTCCGGACATCGCATTCACCGTCAACCTCCTTGCCCAGTTTTTGCAGGCTCCACGTGCTAGAGCCTTTCATGCAATTGTGCGAATGGTGCGGTACGTGGTCTCCACACCGTACCTCGGACTCTACTTTCGCCGGCAATGTTCGGTGGTCCTTGACGGCTACACTGACAGCGACTAGGCGTGGAGCCCAGACGGACGCACTCGCACCAGTTACATGTTCCTGCTCGGTGGTACCGCTGTGTCCTGGCGCAGCGGGAAGCAGGGCTGCATTGCACGTAGCTCATCGGAGGCAGAGTATGTCGCTCTGGGTGCAGTGGCTGCTGAGGCGGTATGGCTGCAGCGCCTGTTCTTTGAGCTGGGTCAGTCAGTACCCGCCATTGTGCTTCGTTGCAACAACCAGAGTGCTCTTGCCATTGCAGAGAACTCTGGTGTCTTCCATGCTCGCACAAAGCACATTGCAATGGAGCATCACTTCGTGCTGAACCTGGTGGAGCGACACGTGATCTCCGTCATTTGGGTTGGCACTAACATGCAGCGTGCTGACTTCTTGACGAAGGCACTAGTACACGGAAAGTTCCTGGTGGCCATTCGTTCTGCAGGACTTCGCCCCTTGCCTGAGAGTCGTTGAGTATGAGGTGTTGTGGTGGTCATTCATTCTGTTGTTGCATGCATTGTTGTACTCGTTTCAGTACTACACGTGTATGGACATGCGTACCATCGGGTCATGGGGGAGTGTTGTGATTTGTGACGTTTCTGTCGACCTGTACGGTTTACTGTGACCGCTCGGCCGTGTCCATACTCGTGCAGATCCCTGATGCGGACCCAGGCGGTACCGGTGTGTCACCTGGTGGCGGACTACCAGCTTGGAGCTGACCGACGACCGTTCCAGCGCTCTGGACGCTACCTGGGACTTCTTGCAGTTTTTCTGCAGCACGCATGACCTTATCCGTGGACTGGCCATGGGCCCGATTTGCATGTTTTGCATTGTGTGTCCACCGTTTGATGCCAGATGCATGCATGTGACCAGTCGTAGCTTCCGGCTTGTGATTCTGCACGTCTAGGTTCAGACGGCGTAGCGTTCTGACATGTGTGCACAGAGTTACGGCCAAAACAGTGGTTTTGGGCCGGTTTTAGGACAGATCTTGCACTGCCGCGAGCGACACCCGCCGTGCGCCGCGGCAGGTACTTATGACATGGACCTGTCATTTTTCATCTCTCTCTGCATATGCTATTGAAGCATTCTGACACTTTTTCTTGTGTCTCCTAGCCAAACCCTTGCCGTTGTGTGCACGACCTGTGACTGTCGTCACCGTCTGACCAGGCACTGAGGCCTAGTCAGCGGCTGTGTTGCTAGGATGCTTCCACGCATTTTCTCATCGTCCGTGACATATACACCCATCTCCGTAACCGTCTTCTACGGCAGCCCATTCTCACATCAACTTACGGCGTCGTAACATGGCTGCGCGAGCTCGTGCACGGCCACCCGGATCGCTTTTATAACGTAACCCGAATGATAGTGCAGTCATGGACAGCAATCATACCTGAACTCCGGTTACAAACAGGCATTCGTGATACACGCCTAACAGTGGGGGAGAAGGTTTTCATGTGGTTACAATGTGTTTCCCATGCAATGAGTCTGCGGGAGCTAGCAGAACGATTCCAACACGGCCACCCTACAATCTGTCACGTTCTCCGCAAAGTGGTCACCGCCCTTACTTCATTTTCAGCAGCCGTCATTTGACAACCACGCCCGGGGGATGGAGTATCAGTTGCGTGGCTTTAGCGCTCAGACTACATGCCTTGGTTTGTTCAGTGAGCTGGAGCAGTTGACAGGACGCACATTCCGGTGATTGTTGGCCATGAACGGCGCGGAGCTTACGTGAACAGGCATCAGCAGGTTACGCAAAATGTCCTTGCGCCGTGCAATGCAGATTTCAGGTTCACATTTGTGGCAAATGGATGGGAGGGGTCTGTGCATGATGCACAGATGTTCACGGAAATTTTGGCACGTGGATTCCGGCTGCCACGTGACACGTATGTCCTTGCATATGTGGCCTTCCCCGAGGGTTTCGGGCTGATGACACCGTTTCGTGGGAGACGTTACCACTTGTAGGAATTCGGCGAAGGGGCACACCGCCCCCAAGATCATGAAGAGCTGTTCAATCTCCATCATGCAAGTGCACGCGGCAATCGGCGTCGCCGAGGGTTTGGGTCGGCAAGCCGCGCGTCCGTCGTTTGCCTTCTCAAATTCAAACATTCAAAATTCGAAGAAACAATGCATGCCTCGGTGAGGTGCATCGACACCGTTCGCGTGACTGAAATAGAGCTTGAGTCCCACACACGACATTGTTGGAATGCATACATTACAACTACGGCAAACCCTACGTCAAAGCCATTCTATCGATGAAAATTAGCAATGTGCGACGCGCAAAAGGCAACATCCCTTCATCGATGAGAAAAAACGATGCAAATCGATTCACGAAGATCGTGACAAAACAGGCAAGAAATGGAAAGCCTAGGCAGCAGGTTGGGGCAGCAGAGTTGTTGATGCAGCGTGCGGGCTTCCATGCTCGTTGCTTAAGTCAGCTGCCCCCTCAGTCTGCTGCTCTAGAGTCTAAGTCTGGAAGCTCTGGGTTTGTTACTCAGAAATGCGCGCGCCAGAGTTAGCGCCAGAAAGCAGCTGAAAACTGAAAGTAACTCATTAGGAATGAAGAATGAACAGCAATGGGGGACCCCTCCAAGTTCCAGCCCCCCCCCCCAGCTCTGTAGACCTTGTTGCTTAGTTCATCAGCCAATCAGAAAACAGCTAATTTCAGGCTGGCAGGTTTTCTCGGTGAGGCCTGCCAGACGGCCGACAGCCCAAAACCCGGGCATCGTCCGTTTTGCCTGAAAACTGGACCATACCATAATACCGACACTGCAAACGCAACAGTGCGGTCAGAATCAGCTAGAAGAATAGTAGCGAGGAGTTATGGCAGCCTGAACCCAGGCAGTGCCCACGATGGTTTATGCTGCCAAAGAGGGCCATGCAACCTGCAACACGGACCCTAGTCATCGACGTCCATGTGATAGCCGCGCCATGTGGGAGCGTCTTCCTCACTCGCAAAGGGCAACGCCCTCTAGAAGCGCGGCTCCACTTTTGGCCGCCAGCAAAACTCGAGCTGACCCAAGCCAGGTTTTTTTTTGTATTAATCTGAAGCCAACACAGAACTTATTGACACAACTTACAGAAGTACCTAAAAGGAGTGTTTTTCTGGATTTGGAAATGATTAATACTAACTTCCTTCCGTATACTTACGACAATACGGTATGTCGACGTGGTGGCTCAGCTGGCAAAGAAGTCTCCCTCTCAACAATCACATGCATCCATGTGGTGAGTGTGCAACGAGGCCACAAGTTGCTTCGTGTCCCATATTGTGATTTGTGACGTTCCTGTTGACTTGTACAATCTGGCGACGCAATGAGGAGATCGTCGACGTAGACCAGAACCGCGGCGAAGGTCTGACCTCGCGGGCTGACGAACAGTGCGGGGTCGGCGGTGCTGAGCTGGAGGCCACCACGGAGAAGCGTACTGCTGATCTCTTGGTTCCAGCACCGAGGCGACTGCTTCAGGCCATAGAGAACCTTTTGCAGCTGCCAAACTCTCCCATTGCCGTCGTCGAAGCCTGGGGGTTGCGTCATGTAGAGCTCCTCACCCTCCAGTGAGCCATGGAGGAATGTGTTGCTCACGTCCATCTGATGCAACTCCCACCCATGCTGGGCAACCAGGCTGAAGAGCGCCCGGCTAGTGGAGAACCGACCAACTGGGGCGAAGATCTGGTCGTAATTGATCCCAGGGACCTGAGCAAGCCCCTTTGCTGTGAGGCGGCCCTTGTACTTGTCCAAGGATCCGTCAGGCTTCCACTTACGCCGAAAAACCCACTTGGCACCAATGGCCTTCCGACCCGGAGGGAGGTCGACGAGGTCATACACGTGGTGTTGTCGGATAGTAGCGAGCTCCTGGGCGCAGGCAGCATCCCAATGTGCAGCCTCAGGGGAGGCTCGAGCCTCGCGTAGGATGGAAGGGTCCTCTGGGCGCGTTGTGGACTGGACTGAGAGGGCGTGTGCATCACGAGCCCCAGGTGGGATACGGGCGAGTGCAGCCACAACAGCATGCCAATGCTCGTGATGAAGCATGGCGTACCCCCATGCAGAACCCGGATGAACGTCTGCGATGATGGCGGAAGTGGTCAGGTCGAGAGCCTTTGTGCCAGGGTCCCCACTCACGACCGTGGGAGTGGAGGAGACACATGGAGCCACAGGGGGTCGAGGCGCCACGGGACGCGAAGCGACGGTCTACGTGGTCACTGTCGGCCGAGGTTGGAGGCTGCAGTCTGGGCCACGTGTGTAGCGCGGTCGGGCAGAAGATGGTGCTGAGTCCGACGGGCCGACGGAGGCGGACGGGGCTACTGGTCCGGAGGAGCCAGCAGCGCCAGACGTGACAGGTGCTGCTGGCCCGGAGGCACCAGTTGGCCCGGAGGAGCCAGCAGACACAACAAGCGCTGCTGGCCCGGAGGGGCCAGCGGACGTGACTAGGGTTGTTGGCCCGGAGGGGCTAGCGAACGCTACTGGGGCTGTCGGCCCGGACGGGCGAGCGGACGCAACTGCGGCTGCTGGCCCGGAGGGGCCAGCAGACGCGACTGGGGCTGTCGGCCCGGAGGGGCCATCAGAAGCGACTGGGGCTGCCGGCCCGAAGGCGATAGCGGACGCGACTGGGGCTGTCGGCCCGGAGGGGCCATCGGAAGCGACTGGGGCTGCCGGCCCGGAGGGGCCAGCGGACGCGACTGGGGTTGGCGGCCCGGAGGGGCGAGCGGACGCGACTGGGGCTGCCGGCCCGGAGGAGCCAGCGGACGCAACTGGGGCAGCTGGTCCGGAGGGGCCAGCAGACGCGACGGGGGTAGCTGGCTCGGACGGGCCAGTGGACGCGACCGGGGCTACCGGCTCAGAGGGATGAAGTGATGTGTCACCCGGAAGCGACAGGACAGAGGACGGACTCACCACTCCCCCATGCAACGGGAGGGACACGGACGAGCCGGAGCGGATGAGATCGCGGGGAAATAGGTCCTCAAAGAAGAGGGCATCGCGAGACTCGACGATGTAGTGTCGGGATGGGTCCCAGAAGCGCCAGGCCTTGGACTGACGAGACACACCGAGGAAAGTGCAGGGGCGTCCACGGGGAGCGAGCTTGCCGCCCTGCTGTGGGGCGGGCAGCCGCACAACGGCCACGCAGCCCAAGACGCGAGTCGGGCGGAGGCCAGCATGCCGACCGCACCAATGCTGATAGGGCGTGGACTGGCGGGGAAGGGGACCGTGGGGAACCTGGTTCCAGACCCAGGTCATGTAGGCCATGGCTTCAAAATAGAAGCCATCGGAGAGGCTGGAATCGACCCGCATGGTGCGAACGGCGTCAACCATGGTACGGCTCCAACGCTCAGAGACGCCGTTTTGGGCGGGCGCGTAGGGCGCAGACGTCTCATGGTGGATCCCGCGGGAGGCGAGAAAGGTCGTGGCCTCACCCAAGTACTCGCCACCGCGATCAAAGCAAAAGCGGCGAAGGGGGCGGCCACACTCGCGCTCCGCGAGGACAAGCCAGTCCTGAATGGTTCGGGCGACATCGCTCTTCAGCCAAAGGCAGAAGACCCAACGGTAGCGAGAGTAGTCGTCCGTAAGAGTGAGGACATAGCGGCCATGCTCACTGACAGACGTGGTGGGGAGAGGTGAGAAACTCTCAAGCTTTCAAATGCGACTTGAATCACTGAATTTGGTTATCGTTTGAGCTCCCTAGCCCTGAAACACCATGGCCGCAGTTTTGCACAAAAACATCTAAGTGTCTAGGAGCAACGAGTAAGAGAGGGGAGTTGCAAGGCTTGACTTTCGAGCCTCGCTCGGCGTGGCCAGGGAGCGAGCGAGCAAGCGAGCGAGGCTTGCCGGCCTTTCTCGCTTGCTTGCTGCCACATCCGAGGGCGAATTC
>SZWC01002256.1:22735-38967 GCA_023375785.1 Penium margaritaceum
GGCGGCGGCTGCTCCTCCTGCTACGGCGACGGCGGCTGCTGCTATTGCGACGGTGGCGGATTCTGCTGATGCAGCGGCGGCGGGTGCTGCTACTGCTGCTGCTGCAGCTGCAAGAAAGGAGGGGTAGGGGTCCCCCCACCAGAGGAGGACCCCTTCTCGCCGAGACTTCTAGCCATGACTTAGTGTCTTTTGTTTTTTTTTTGTCTTTATGTTGCTGTTGTTAGCAGGAGGTCGGGGCGGTGGGGATTCTACCCACCCCTTTGGCCTTCCCCCTTTCCCATTTCCCCCCTTCTTTTTTTTTGTTGATGACGTCAGCAGTGATGTCAGCAATGACGCCAGCAATGGGCTGCTGACATCAGCAGCGGCAGATGTTGGGACCGCCGCTGTTGTTGATGCTGTTAATGTCGCTGCAACTGCTACTACTGTTGCTATTGTTGTTGCTGCTGCTGCTGTTGCTACTGTTGCTATTGCTGCTGCTGCTGCTGCAGTTTGCTACTGCTACTGCTGCTGCTGCTGCAGCTCCTGCTGTTGTTGTTGCTGCTGCTGCTGCTGCTGCTGGTGCTGTTGCTGCTGCTGCAGTTTGCTGCTGCTGCTACTGCTGCGGCTGTTGCTACTGCTGCTGCGGTTGCTGCTGCTGCGGCTGCTGCAACTGCTGCTGCTCTTGATGTTGCTGCTGCAATTGTAGCTGCAGCTGCTGTTGCTCTAAGCTGCAACGACTACTGTGGCTGCTGCAGCTCGCCGCTCCTACTGCGCGCTACTGCAGCTGCTGCGTGCTGCAGCAGCTGCTCACTGCTGCTGCGAGCTGCTGCAACGAGGTGTGTGGGTGAGGGATTTTTTTTTTGCCTTTTTTTGTTTTTTTTTCTCTTGTCACAGCGGGCACCAGCCCAAATTCTGCTGCGAGCAGCGGACTCCTGCTTGCCTGGCAGCAGCGAGCAGCAGCTCGCTGGCAGCAGCGGGCTGCTGCTCGCTGGTCGCTCACTGCGAGCAGCGAGCAGCAGCAGCCGCAGCTTGCAGCTGCAACCTGCTGCCCGCTGCTGCTGCTGTTGCAGCTGGCCGCTGCCGCAGCCCGCTGCTGCTGCTGCACGCTGCTGCAGCTACTACATGCTGCGGCTGCTGCATGCTGTCGCTGCGGGCTGCTGCTACGAGCTGGTGCTATGCGCTACTGCTGCTACTGCGCGCTGTTGCTACTGCTGCTGCGAGCTGCTGCTGCTGCGAGCTGCTGCTGCTGCGGGCTGCTACGAGCTGCTGCTTCTGCCTGCTGCTGCTGGCGGTGCCCGTCACTGCACCTGGGTGACGTTGCCGCTTGCGTCGTCGCCCGCAGACGTCAGACGCAGCCTGCCGCTCACCTCCTCGCGTCACGCGTGGGGGTCAGTGCTGCCGAAAAAATTTCGGTAGCATTTCCCCTGGCCTAGAGGCCGTGGGAAAAAATCTGACGTCGCCACCAGGCGGGTCAATGCTGCCGGAAAAAATCCGGCAGCATTTCCCCTGCACTGGCGCGTATGGGGGTCCGCCGGCGTTGTCTGGCACCTGATCGCCAGTCTTCTACTGCTGCTTCTACGCTCTGGCTCTGATACCAAAATGGAAAGCCTAGGCAGCATGTTGGGGCCGTAGCGTTGTTGATGCAGCGTGCGGGCTTCCACGCTCATTGCTTAAGTCGACTGCCCTCTCAATCTGCTGCACTAGAGTCTAAGTCTAGAAGCTCTGGGTTTGTTACTCAGAAATGCGCGCGCCAGAGTTAGCGCCAGAAAGCAACTGAAAACAGAAAGTAATTGATTAGGAATGAAGAATGAACAGCAATGGGGGACCCCTCCAAGTTCTAGCCCCCCCTCCCCCCCCAGCTCTGTAGACCTTGTTACTTAGTTCATCAGCCAATCAGAAAACAGCTAATTTCAGGCTGGCAGGTTTTCTCGGTGAGGCCTGCCAGACGGCCGACAGCCCAAAACCTGGGCGTCGTCCGTTTTGCCTGAAAACTGGACCATACCATAATACCGACGCTGCGAACGCAGCCGTGCGGTCAGAATCAGCTAGAAAAATAGTAGCAAGGAGTTATGGCAACCTGAACCCAGGCAGTGCCCACGATGGTTTATGCTGCCGAACAGGGNACTGACGGCCGGCAGCGCGACCGCCGAGGAGGCCTGCCGATGGAGCTGAACACGTCGCTGGAGAGGGGAGGCTCCAGCGAACTGCGAGACGACCGCAGCGTGCGTCGGCTCCACCGGACGACACTCCATCAGCGTCGAGTCTCGCCGTCAGTCATCTTCATGCCGATGTACACAAGCCGAGAGGACACAACAGAGCACAGTGAGCGCAAAACCAACAGCGCGTTTGCGATTTTTTCGAGTACGTTCGGCAACGCTCGCTTGTTCGCAACGCGCCAAGATTTCAACGCCAAGATAGTTAAAATCTGTAGCGTACCGAGGCCTAAGCAAATGGACGGTCGCCCCCGCGCGAACGTCATCGACGTCCATGTGATAGCCACGCCATGTGGGGGCGTCTTCCTCACTCGCAAAGGGCAACACCCTCTAGAAGCGCGGCTCCACTTTTGGCCGCCAGCAAAACTCGAGCTGACCCACGCTGGGTTTTTTTTTATTAATCTGAAGCCAACACAGAACTTATTGACAAAATTTACAGAAGTACCCAAAAGGAGTATTTTTCTGGATTTGGAAATGATAAATACTAACTTCCTTCCGAATATTTACGACAATACGGTAGGTCGGCGTGGTGGCTCAGCTGGCAAAGAAGTCTTCCTCTCAACAATCACATGCATCCATGTGGTGAGTGTGCAACGAGGCCCAAGTTGCTTCGTGTCCTGTGTTGTGATTTGTGACGTTCCTGTTGACTTTTACAATTTACTGTGACCACTCGGCCGTGTCCATACTCGTGCAGATCCCTGATGCAGACCCTAGTGGTACCAATGCGTCATCGGGTGGCGGGCTACCAGCTTGGAGCTGACCGACGACCGTTCCAGAGCTCTGGACGCTACCTGGGACCTCTTGTAGTTTTTCTGCAGCACGCAGGACTTTATCGGTGGACTGGCCGTAGGCCTGATTTGCATGTTTTGCATTGTGTGTCCACCGTTTGATGCCGGATGCATGCATGTGACCAGTCGTAACGTCCTGTTTGTGATTCTACACGTCTAGGTTCAGACGGCGTAGCGTTCTGACATGTGTGCGCAGAGTTACGGCCAAAACAATGGTTTTGGGCCGGCTTTATGACAAACCTTGCACTGCCGCGTGTGACACCCGCCGTGCGCCGCGGCAGGTACTTATGCCATGGACCTGTCATTTGTCATCTCTCTCCGCAAATGCTATTGAAGCATTCAGACACTTTGCCTTGTGTCTCCTAGCCAGACCCTTGCCGATGCGTGCACGACTTGTGACTGTCGTCACCTTCTGACCAGGCACTGACGCCCAGTCAGCGACTGTCGCTAGGAAGCTTCCACGCATCTTGTCATTCTAGACGCAAAAACCAACATGATAGATGCTTGCATGAAACGTTGTCGCACACAAGTATGCTCCAGTATTCATTAAAAAACCAGGCATGTTTCCTCATCCACAGTATGTTATCGAGAATGTTGGTGCCTCATTCTCACACATTTCACCTATCTCCCAATCTCTGTAGAAGGTCCTCAAAAAGTACTAGACTCACGCTCCCGTTCTCTGACACCTGCCCTCAACCACTTGTGCAGCCGGCAGTTTCTTATAGAGTGTCACCACCACCGCGTGATGTAGTTGGCCATGCACTTTCAATCATGTACTACTGCACCTGTTGTACTTATTGATGTTCATCACCACGCCGTCCACTATCCTCATACATTGATGTGTCCGAGAGAGGGTTGCGTTCATTGGACAAACACATGGGTTTCACTCCTAGTTGAATCCCACTGCGAGATCAGCATTGTGTGCTGTGCAAGAGGCAGTGCCCTTCCTTCCTTTGGCTTCTAGTCATATGTAATTTCCGTCATCACACAATTGTATGTTAACAGGTCTGAAAGAGCTCACACTAGAAGCCCCATCCCACGCCAATCATTCACGTACACACCAGCTCTGCAGTTTGCAGAGCTCTTCATGCCTCCTATCGTGCTAACCTGCCAGTCAGGGAAGACTGGCACCATTACACCAAACCAACACGCAAAGCCTCCACAATCATGAGTCTCGAATGGGATCCAATTCTTCCATCCCCCAACTCTGGGACACCAAACGAGGGCAACCCATGCCTCACAATCTCTGCTCTGCTCGCAAGCATGTAACTTCCTGTTTGAAGGTGCTTGCTTGCTTGCCGCAAACCACGAAGAATCTGTCCCACAATCACTTGTCACACTCTTCTCTGCTGGAGAAACGTCCCTGTGAACCTCGACTGTTCTCGTGAAGCACATCCTTGAATGGAAAAGTCACTCCTCCAGCTGCCCTCCATATCCCCCACACAAACCCACGTTGCGCCGACACCACCGCCGCCGTAATGATGGCGGCGCCGCCAGTCTGAAACACCCACCCTTGAGCCCTCCCCCCCTGCCCCCCTCCTCCCCCCCCCAAGAAGACGAGCCTCCTCTTCCAACTCTCATGCCCAAAGGGCAAGCACAGTCATTGCGGCCGCCCCCAAGAACAAGAACACAAAGCCGAGGAAGAACGTGACAGGGTTCTCGGGCGTGTCGGCGTCGTGCACGTGGAACGTCGGCACCATGAGGTCGACAATCGAGTTGTAGATGAGGATGCCAGACGAGATGGCGTTGAAGACGCCTTCGATGCCAAGGGCGACGGGGCTGTTGCCGTTGTAGGTGCTCGCAACGGCGAGGCCAATGGTGACGCCGATGGGGGCGCTGAAGCAGAAGGTGAGGCCCATGACAGTTGACTTGAGGATGGAGAGCTGCGCCTTGAGAACGGCGATGCCGAGGGAAATTCCTTCAAAGCCCTGCAGAAGGAGCAACAGGGGGCAGGGTGCTATTTCACAGACGATTTTCCGAGGCAGCCAAGACAGCAAGCGCAGAGCGGAAGAACCAGAATTAGGGTTAGAAGCTGTTTCATGTCGGTTCTAGCGAGGGCGAGGCTGATTATGGCTCGGATTGGTGCACTGTAACAGAAGACAAGGCCCACGAACGCCGACTTCGAGGAGGGAAGGCTGAGCCTTGATCACGGCAACGACAAATTGAACACCCTGAGAAACATGTCCGGAATAAGGGTGTTCTGGAAGACTGATCCACAACCCCAGATTCAGGCCTAGAACAAGCGAACAAACAAGGAAACAAACAAGCAAACCAAAAAAAAAAGGCCGATGGGGGGCACTGAAGCAGAAGATGAGGCTCGTGACAGTGGATGAGGCTTGGAGTGTATTTCATAAACAGACAAGGGGGGGTTAAAAAAAACGGGGTGTTCCTGTGAGTCGAAAGCCTTCACGTGCGAGCTTGAACAAGAACAGCCCAGCAGGTGGATGAGGATGAGGGCAACAGCCAGGCCCTGCACACAAACGGCACGTCTTTGTCTGAACCCAGAGCCATCCCCACAAGCACCAAGTGGAACACCATCGGCGTCAAACTTCCCTTGGATGCCGTACTTTCTCCAGACTTCCCTTGGATGTCGTACTTTCCCCAGACTTCCCTTGGATGTCGTACTTTCCCCAGGCTTCCCTTCGATGTTTCACAGAAATGATGAACTCGGCAACGGAAAAATACTTCTCACACGCTCCGCAAGAGTTCTACGAAACGTTGTCCTTTCACAGAATGACTGAACCCCTTGGACACATCATGCAAAATGGGGAAAAGAATGTGAACCCCACAATCTGTTTTCTTCCCCTTCTTTTGGTCTCTTTTTCCTTCCCCCCATCATCCAAAGGAAAAATGGCTGCGAACCAACAGTGTTCCTCACAAAAAACATTGAGTGCAACGCCACCGGTTCTACAGCCCTGTTGCCGTGTTGCAGCATCTGCTCAAGGGTAAATCAACTTCTCCTTCCTGTCGAGCAAGGCGCCCGCGGAATCATGAACCCACCTGGTGGAAGATGAGCGCGATGGCGAGACCCTGCACAAACTGCACGTCTTTGCTCGACCCCAAAGCGATGCCCACAAACACCGAATGGAACACCATCCCCACGTCCAGCGTAATTGCTGCGGCGCGGTAGTTCTCCAGCTGCAGCCGCTGTTCCGCTGCTGCCATGGAAGTAAGCTGCTTGCTGGCGTCTACCGCGGTCGTGGACTCGACTCCGCATTCGACACACTCAATGTCGCCTCCCACGCATTGCACTTCGCCTGGAAGTCCAAACTCAGACAAATGCAGGAAGAGACAAATCAGAGAGAAAATGATGTTATCATAGACAAGTTTGACGCGCCTCCGAGTGCCTGCAGCAAGTTCTTCTGCTTGTCACATTCGATGCCGCATACACCTTATGGCATTCTGCCTCTTACTTGGAAAGAGACAATATTCATCGGAGAGACAAAGTTCTCTCATTCGCTAAGCAAGCCGTCTGAGAAAACTATATCTTGCCACATCGAGTTGATGGCATGTCGCCACAAACTTGGACCCCAGAATCATGCCCAAAAGCAAAGGCCCATTGTTTTTGGGTGGAACACCATCCCCTCATCCAACATCTGTCCCGGCACGATAGTTCTCCAGCTGCTGCAGTCACTGCTGTGCTGCTGCCGTGGCAGTAAGCCGATTGCTGGCAGCCATGCCACCAGCTGCTGTGGTTGTGCACTCGACCACGCACTCGACACATTCAAAATCGCCTCCACTGCACTGCGCCTCGCCCGAAAGCCCAATCCAGAAAAAGCCGAACGGAGTGGAGGAGCACGGGACGGTAGAAAAATTGCTTTTTCCGTGGCAATCCTCTGGCGTCTCTTGTGCCTTCTCACACCTCGTTTTTCCGGTCCAAATTCAAGAGGAGAAGGCCAAGGAATTGCAGCAGCCAGAGAACATGGCAGAAGAAAAAGAAATCCAAGTCTTTGTCTTGGACACATTGCAAACTCAGGCCTCCCGACCGGCAAATCCTGGATTCCACGTCAGACATCCCCAGAAGAGGTTCCCAAGAGAACACAGTACGTGCATCTTTACGACGCTTTGCAAAGCATGTTGAAGATTCGACATAGTACCCTGAATTCCACTTCAAACCTCCCCAGAAAGTTTCTCCCCCTGGTTCAGCTTCCCCAAAATCTACCATTAATGGAAGTACGATACGATTTGCAGGGACTCAGGCCTTGGGCCTGGGTATCCTGGAGCGCGATTGGGCTGCACAGACAACAATCGGGGCAAGACTAGTGCCCCGCTTGGAACATGAGTGAGATAAGACCTGGGCTTAGATCCAATCTCTTCTTCAGATGATGCATGAGCTCCCAATGTGAAGGAGGGAGGGAGGGAGAGGGGGGGGGGGAGGGAGTGATAGGGGGTGAGAGGGAATGGGGGGGAGTGACTAATGGAACAAACAGAGGCGAAGTGCCCACTCAGAGATGAGCACACAAGGCATGCCTACATTCAAGAAACTTGCACAGCGCCAACAGCATCTTAGCACTGCCTGCAGTGCTAATTTCTGCCCACAGCCCCAGGGCTGGGGACGAAAAATTGCAGATCTCAGTCTGAGATAAACACTGGTGGCCGGGGAGTGGGGAAGTGGAGGGGGGAAGGGAAGGGGAGGGGGGGGGGGCTCACCTCCGTGCTTATCAGCTGCACACTCGTCACACTCTGCCCCACAATTCTCATCGCAGTCTGCCGCACATTTCTCGCCACACTCCACTGCACACTCCTTGCATTCTGCAGAAATGAGACAGACACGACAAACGAAACAAAGGACAGCCCTCGCCCTTATTGTGCTTTACGTGTCGTCGTCCGTGGCGGCGTTGCCTTCTCTTTTAGTGGGCATTTCTCCAAAGGAAAACAAAAACCAGACAAACAAACAAACAACCAACCGACAGCCAGCGCGTATTCTCTCGCACCAGTCAAGAAGACAGCCTCACATGAGACTGGATTGGAGTACCTCCAATGTTTTCAACGGTGATCCAAACAACTGGCAAGGACCCAGCAGACTGCCAGACACAACGCCCTCCGAGCAATCTCCCCTCTGCAACCTCCGCCACAGACAGACAAGGCCTAACCTTTCGCTGGCCGACCAGCTCATCAGCCTTCCGAAACCCCAAACTATCCAGCCTTCCTTCACCCCAGGCTATCCAGCCTTCCTAAACCCCCGGCTATCCAGCCTTCCTAAACCCCAGGCTATCCAGCCTTCCTAAACCCCAGGCTATCCAGCCTTCCTAAACCCCAGACTATCCAGCCTTCCTAAACCCCAGGCTATCCAGCCTTCCTAAACCCCCGGCTATCCAGCCTTCCTAAACCCCAGGCTATCCAGCCTTCCTAAACCCCAGGCTATCCAGCCTTCCTAAACCCCAGACTATCCAGCCTTCCTAAACCCCCAGCTATCCAGCCTTCCTAAACCCCAGACTATCCAGCCTTCCTAAACCCCAGACTATCCAGCCTTCCTAAACCCCAGGCTATCCAGCATTTGGATCGACCAGCGTTGTTGTACTTGTCATTGCCAAGGCAAACACCACGCCGATAGCCACCCCCACTAACATCCTCAATGCCACCGCCGCCGCCGCCAGCACCATTGCCACCGCCACCACCGTCGCCAGCGCCCGCATGAATTCCAGGACTCGCAGACCAGCAAGGTGCGAATGCCGCAGGTGCATCGCCACAGTAAACACACTACTTTCACACTTGCGGAACAAGCGTGCACCTGCCAAATGCCAAGCAGGACCCAAGAGCAGGAATTGGCGCAGATAGCAGGAGAAGCTGTTTCACACCAGACTCTGCCGAGGCCTGACGTCACACTGACGCAGGCAACTTCTACATCGGAAACTAGACAGATACAGCTCACGCACAAGCACAAGCACAAGAGCAAGCACAGGCACAAGAATAAGCACAAGCACAAGCACAAGCACAAGCACAGGCACAGGCACAGGCACAGGTACAGGCACAGGCACAGGCACAACACAGGCACAGGCACAGGCACAGGCACAGGCACAGGCACAGGCACGGGCACAGGCACAGGCACAGGCACAGGCACAACCTCAAGCACAAGCTCAAGCATAAGCATAAGCACGAGCACAAGCTCGGCACAAGCACGGGCAGAGGCACAGGCACAGGCACAGGCACAAGCACAGGCACAGGCCCAGGCACAGGCACAGGCACAGGCACAGGCACGGGCACAGGCACAGGCACAGGCACAGGCACAACCTCAAGCACAAGCTCAAGCATAAGCATAAGCACGAGCACAAGCTCGGCACAAGCACGGGCAGAGGCACAGGCACAGGCACAGGCACAAGCACAGGCACAGGCCCAGGCACAGGCACAGGCACAGGCACAGGCACGGGCACAGGCACAGGCACAGGCACAGGCACAACCTCAAGCACAAGCTCAAGCATAAGCATAAGCACGAGCACAAGCTCGGCACAAGCACGGGCAGAGGCACAGGCACAGGCACAGGCACAAGCACAGGCACAGGCCCAGGCACAGGCACAGGCACAGGCACAGGCACGGGCACAGGCACAGGCACAGGCACAGGCACAACCTCAAGCACAAGCTCAAGCATAAGCATAAGCACGAGCACAAGCTCGGCACAAGCACGGGCAGAGGCACAGGCACAGGCACAGGCACAAGCACAGGCACAGGCCCAGGCACAGGCACAGGCACAGGCACAGGCACGGGCACAGGCACAGGCACAGGCACAGGCACAACCTCAAGCACAAGCTCAAGCATAAGCATAAGCACGAGCACAAGCTCGGCACAAGCACGGGCAGAGGCACAGGCACAGGCACAGGCACAAGCACAGGCACAGGCCCAGGCACAGGCACAGGCACAGGCACAGGCACGGGCACAGGCACAGGCACAGGCACAGGCACAACCTCAAGCACAAGCTCAAGCATAAGCATAAGCACGAGCACAAGCTCGGCACAAGCACGGGCAGAGGCACAGGCACAGGCACAGGCACAAGCACAGGCACAGGCCCAGGCACAGGCACAGGCACAGGCACAGGCACGGGCACAGGCACAGGCACAGGCACAGGCACAACCTCAAGCACAAGCTCAAGCATAAGCATAAGCACGAGCACAAGCTCGGCACAAGCACGGGCAGAGGCACAGGCACAGGCACAGGCACAAGCACAGGCACAGGCCCAGGCACAGGCACAGGCACAGGCACAGGCACGGGCACAGGCACAGGCACAGGCACAGGCACAACCTCAAGCACAAGCTCAAGCATAAGCATAAGCACGAGCACAAGCTCGGCACAAGCACGGGCAGAGGCACAGGCACAGGCACAGGCACAAGCACAGGCACAGGCCCAGGCACAGGCACAGGCACAGGCACAGGCACGGGCACAGGCACAGGCACAGGCACAGGCACAACCTCAAGCACAAGCTCAAGCATAAGCATAAGCACGAGCACAAGCTCGGCACAAGCACGGGCAGAGGCACAGGCACAGGCACAGGCACAAGCACAGGCACAGGCCCAGGCACAGGCACAGGCACAGGCACAGGCACGGGCACAGGCACAGGCACAGGCACAGGCACAACCTCAAGCACAAGCTCAAGCATAAGCATAAGCACGAGCACAAGCTCGGCACAAGCACGGGCAGAGGCACAGGCACAGGCACAGGCACAAGCACAGGCACAGGCCCAGGCACAGGCACAGGCACAGGCACAGGCACGGGCACAGGCACAGGCACAGGCACAGGCACAACCTCAAGCACAAGCTCAAGCATAAGCATAAGCACGAGCACAAGCTCGGCACAAGCACGGGCAGAGGCACAGGCACAGGCACAGGCACAAGCACAGGCACAGGCCCAGGCACAGGCACAGGCACAGGCACAGGCACGGGCACAGGCACAGGCACAGGCACAGGCACAACCTCAAGCACAAGCTCAAGCATAAGCATAAGCACGAGCACAAGCTCGGCACAAGCACGGGCAGAGGCACAGGCACAGGCACAGGCACAAGCACAGGCACAGGCCCAGGCACAGGCACAGGCACAGGCACAGGCACGGGCACAGGCACAGGCACAGGCACAGGCACAACCTCAAGCACAAGCTCAAGCATAAGCATAAGCACGAGCACAAGCTCGGCACAAGCACGGGCAGAGGCACAGGCACAGGCACAGGCACAAGCACAGGCACAGGCCCAGGCACAGGCACAGGCACAGGCACAGGCACGGGCACAGGCACAGGCACAGGCACAGGCACAACCTCAAGCACAAGCTCAAGCATAAGCATAAGCACGAGCACAAGCTCGGCACAAGCACGGGCAGAGGCACAGGCACAGGCACAGGCACAAGCACAGGCACAGGCCCAGGCACAGGCACAGGCACAGGCACAGGCACGGGCACAGGCACAGGCACAGGCACAGGCACAACCTCAAGCACAAGCTCAAGCATAAGCATAAGCACGAGCACAAGCTCGGCACAAGCACGGGCAGAGGCACAGGCACAGGCACAGGCACAAGCACAGGCACAGGCCCAGGCACAGGCACAGGCACAGGCACAGGCACGGGCACAGGCACAGGCACAGGCACAGGCACAACCTCAAGCACAAGCTCAAGCATAAGCATAAGCACGAGCACAAGCTCGGCACAAGCACGGGCAGAGGCACAGGCACAGGCACAGGCACAAGCACAGGCACAGGCCCAGGCACAGGCACAGGCACAGGCACAGGCACGGGCACAGGCACAGGCACAGGCACAGGCACAACCTCAAGCACAAGCTCAAGCATAAGCATAAGCACGAGCACAAGCTCGGCACAAGCACGGGCAGAGGCACAGGCACAGGCACAGGCACAAGCACAGGCACAGGCCCAGGCACAGGCACAGGCACAGGCACAGGCACGGGCACAGGCACAGGCACAGGCACAGGCACAACCTCAAGCACAAGCTCAAGCATAAGCATAAGCACGAGCACAAGCTCGGCACAAGCACGGGCAGAGGCACAGGCACAGGCACAGGCACAAGCACAGGCACAGGCCCAGGCACAGGCACAGGCACAGGCACAGGCACGGGCACAGGCACAGGCACAGGCACAGGCACAACCTCAAGCACAAGCTCAAGCATAAGCATAAGCACGAGCACAAGCTCGGCACAAGCACGGGCAGAGGCACAGGCACAGGCACAGGCACAAGCACAGGCACAGGCCCAGGCACAGGCACAGGCACAGGCACAGGCACGGGCACAGGCACAGGCACAGGCACAGGCACAACCTCAAGCACAAGCTCAAGCATAAGCATAAGCACGAGCACAAGCTCGGCACAAGCACGGGCAGAGGCACAGGCACAGGCACAGGCACAAGCACAGGCACAGGCCCAGGCACAGGCACAGGCACAGGCACAGGCACGGGCACAGGCACAGGCACAGGCACAGGCACAACCTCAAGCACAAGCTCAAGCATAAGCATAAGCACGAGCACAAGCTCGGCACAAGCACGGGCAGAGGCACAGGCACAGGCACAGGCACAAGCACAGGCACAGGCCCAGGCACAGGCACAGGCACAGGCACAGGCACGGGCACAGGCACAGGCACAGGCACAGGCACAACCTCAAGCACAAGCTCAAGCATAAGCATAAGCACGAGCACAAGCTCGGCACAAGCACGGGCAGAGGCACAGGCACAGGCACAGGCACAAGCACAGGCACAGGCCCAGGCACAGGCACAGGCACAGGCACAGGCACGGGCACAGGCACAGGCACAGGCACAGGCACAACCTCAAGCACAAGCTCAAGCATAAGCATAAGCACGAGCACAAGCTCGGCACAAGCACGGGCAGAGGCACAGGCACAGGCACAGGCACAAGCACAGGCACAGGCCCAGGCACAGGCACAGGCACAGGCACAGGCACGGGCACAGGCACAGGCACAGGCACAGGCACAACCTCAAGCACAAGCTCAAGCATAAGCATAAGCACGAGCACAAGCTCGGCACAAGCACGGGCAGAGGCACAGGCACAGGCACAGGCACAAGCACAGGCACAGGCCCAGGCACAGGCACAGGCACAGGCACAGGCACGGGCACAGGCACAGGCACAGGCACAGGCACAACCTCAAGCACAAGCTCAAGCATAAGCATAAGCACGAGCACAAGCTCGGCACAAGCACGGGCAGAGGCACAGGCACAGGCACAGGCACAAGCACAGGCACAGGCCCAGGCACAGGCACAGGCACAGGCACAGGCACGGGCACAGGCACAGGCACAGGCACAGGCACAACCTCAAGCACAAGCACAAGTACAAGCACGAGCACAAGCTCGGCACAAGCACAGGCAGAGGCACAGGCACAGGCACAGGCACAAGCACAAGGAGAAGCACAAGCACAAGCAAAAGCGCAAAACCACGCACAAGCACAACCACAACCACAACCATAACCACAACAACCACAACCACAACCACAACCACAAGCACAGGCACAAGCACAAGCGCAAGCACGAGCACAAGCACAAGCGCAAGCACAAGCACACGCACAAGCACGAGTGCGAGAACAAGCACAAGAACACGCAGAAGCACAAGCAAAGGCACAAGCACAAGCAAAAGCAAAAGCACAAGCACAAACGCAAGCACAAGCACAAGTACAAGCACACGCAAAAGCACATGCACAAACGCAAGCACAAGCACAAGCACAAGCACAAGCACAAGCACAACCACAACCACAACCACAACCACAACCACAACCACAACCACAACCACAAGCACAAGCACAAGCACATGCACAAGCACAAGCACAAGCACAAGCACAAGCACAAGCACAAGCACGAGTGCGAGCACAAGCATAAGAACACACAGAAGCACAAGCACAAGCACAAGCACAAGCAAAAGCAAAAGCACAAGCACAAGCACACGCAAAAGCACAAGCACAAGCGCAAGCAAAAGCACAAGCACAAGCACACGCAAAAGCACAAGCACAAACTCGAGCACAAGCTCAAGCACAAACGCAAGCACAAGCACAAGCACAAACGCAAGCACAAGCACAAGCACAAACGCAAGCACAAGCACAAACACAAGCACAAGCACAAGCACAAGCATACGAACAAACGCAAGCACAAGCACAAGCACAGGCACAGGCACAGGCACAGGCACAGGCACAGGCACAGGCACAGGCACAGGCACAGGCACAGGCACAGGCACAGGCACAGGCACAGGCACAGGCAAAGGCACAGGCACAGGCACAGGCACAGGCACGGGCACAGGCACAGGCACAGGCACAGGCACAAGCACAGGCACAGGCACAGGCACAGGCACAGGCACAGGCACAGGCACAAGCTCAAGCACAAGCACAAGCATAAGCACGAGGACAAGCTCGGCACAAGCGCAAAACCACGCACAAGCACAACCACAACCACAAGCACAAGCACAAGCACAAGCACAAGCACAGGCACAAGCACAAGCGCAAGCAAAAGCACAAGCACAAGCACACGCACAAGCACGAGTGCGAGAACAAGCACAAGAACACGCAGAAGGACAAGCACAAGCACAAGCACGAGCAAGAGCAAAAGAACAAGCACAAACACAAGCACAAGCACAAGCACAAGCACAAGCACAAGCACAAGCACAAGCACAAGCACACGCAAAAGCACAAGCACAAACGCAAGAACAAGCACAAGCACAAGCGCAAGCACCAGCACAAGCACAAGCACCAGCACAAGCACAAGCACCAGCACAAGCACAAGCACCAGCACAAGCACAAGCACCAGCACAAGCACAAGCACAAGCACAAGCGCAAGCACAAGCACAAGCACAAGCACACGCAAAAGCACAAGCACAAACGCAAGCACAAGCACAACCACAAGCACACGCAAAAGCACAAGCACAAACGCAAGCACAAGCACAAGCACAAACGCAAGCACAAGCACAAGCACAAGCACAAGCGCAAACGCAAGCACAAGCACAAGCAGAAACGCAAGCACAAGCACAAGCACAAGCGCAAGCAAATGTTCGTATGTTCGTGCGAGTTGCACTCACCAGTGCCAGTGGTAGGGCGCGCATGCGCACGCCACATGCCAAGAAGTCCCGAGTGTAGGTACTGTTGCAGGTAGTGCTCAAACATGAGCGTGAGGATGATGGAGAAGAGGCAGATGACACTGGCCCAGTCCATCTTGTCGCTCCATCCCAGACATGGATTGGTGAGGGCCTCCCCCGCATCTGCGCAGCAAGTAAGGCAGCATCTTCATTTCTGTCAACCGATTTGCAAAGCATCTAGGAAATGTATTTCCTGCCGCTTTATCTCAAACATGGGTTGCTCGAGGCTTACCCTGCATGTGCACAGCAAGCGCTGGACCCAAGAGAGGATATGTTTCTCCTTGACGTTCAGAAACTAGTCTGGATCTTTTCAACCTCACATGAGTGCTTCAGCCTCACATGAGTACTTCAACCTCACATGAGTGCTTCAGCCTCACATGAGTACTTCAACCTCACATGAGTACTTCAGCCTCACATGAGTACTTCAACCTCACATGAGTGCTTCAGCCTCACATGAGTACTTCAGCCTCACATGAGTACTTCAACCTCACATGAGTACTTCAACCTCACATGAGTACTTCAACCTCACATGAGTACTTCAGCCTCACATGAGTACTTCAACCTCACATGAGTGCTTCAGCCTCACATGAGTACTTCAGCCTCACATGAGTACTTCAACCTCACATGAGTACTTCAACCTCACATGAGTACTTCAACACAACAAGTGAGAATGACAAGTGAGAATGACAAGTGGAGAATGACAAGTGGAGAATGACAAGTGGAGAATGACAAGTGGGGAATGACTGACAAATGGGAATTTGGACAAGACGGACAACTGGAACCCTTACTCCAACTCCGACAGTTGGATGAAAGAAAGGGCTTGCTGACCTCTGACTTCAGTTGGAATCCAAAACTTAAAGCTAAGGCTCAACTCATTGGCAAGGCCCCATAAGGCAACCCCCCATACGGCAACGCCTCATACAGCAACGCCCCATACGGCAACGCCCCATACGGCAACGCCCCATACAGCAACACCCCATATGGCAACGCCCCATACAGCAACGCCCCGTACAGCAACGCCCCATACGGCAACGCCCCGCACAGCAACGCCACATACAGCAACGCTCCATACGGCAACGCCCCATATGGCAACGCCCCATACAGCAACGCCCCATATGGCAACGCCCCATACTGCAAGGACCACCCTGAACGTTAAGGGCAAGGGGCAGAGGAGAGATAGCAGCAGCAGGGACGGGGCACTGGGGGGGGGG
>SZWC01002256.1:44694-60301 GCA_023375785.1 Penium margaritaceum
ATACCTGCCGCGGCGCACGACAGGTGTCGCACGCGGCAGTGCAAGGTCTGTCCTAAAACCGGCCCAAAAGCACTGTTTTGGCCGTAACTCTGCGCAGACAAATCAGAACGCTACGCCATCTGAACCTAGAGATGCAGAATCTCAAGCCGGACGCTACGACTGGTCACACACATAAGTCCGGCACCGATCGGTGGACAGGAAATACAAAACATGCAAATCGGGCTCAAGAGCCAGTCCACCGAGAAAACTCTAGCATCTGCAGAAAAAACCGCAAAGCACCCCGGCAAGCACCCAGGGTGTTGTGGCAGCTCTCTGGCAGCTGCTGGTGGATGGAGCCACCACTCGTCGGTGCTCCGGTGCCAACTGCGTCTGCATCCGGGATCATGTCGTCGCGTTCTCCTGTAGCGCTGCTCTCCTTGCCGTCGCTGGTGACAGGTGGAAGCCACACACACCAACACTCCCCCTGGCTGACACAACTGTCAACATAATGATGTCTGAGCGAAGGCAAGAGATGATGGCTCACGGAACCAATCATAGCGAGCACTGATCAAGCATACCACAGCACAGGGTCTCCTCGTGACAATGGTGCTCCTACAAAGTGCCCGGGTTTCGACCATGCACGAAGTGAATCACACACCTACGTTTCAAACATCAAGGAAGAGAGACAGAGAAACAGGTCTCCTCGTGACCCCGGAAACGTGTCTCCGGGTGCCCGGGTCTCGACCACATCATGCATGGATCATGCATAACACCTGTATGCAATGGGTCTCCACGTCACACCGGTAGAACTCAACAGGTGCGCGGGTCTCGACCAGCATAACCTAGCATGGATCATACATAATACATAAGGGCAACGGGTCTCCACATCACACCGGTGAAACTCACCAGGTGTGCGGGTCTCGACCGGCATAACCTCGACCATAGCATCGTGCTGCACCCTAAGTAACCTCGCTGTCCTCAAAAAGATGTCAGACCAAAGTCCTCACACCAACACTCCCCCTG
Source organism: Penium margaritaceum (assembly GCA_023375785.1). Taxonomy (NCBI): domain Eukaryota; kingdom Viridiplantae; phylum Streptophyta; class Zygnematophyceae; order Desmidiales; family Peniaceae; genus Penium; species Penium margaritaceum. The sequence continues at coordinate 45,697 of SZWC01002256.1, forward strand.
GGCTGCAGAGGCTGACACTAAGAGCAAAGCTGATGGCTGCTCCCAACACAATCCGTGAGGAGGGAGCGCGGCTCCCCCATGGCCACATACCCCTGCACAGGAATAGCAAGGGTGACGACGATGCTGGTGGGATGTGTCCGCACAGAGCCTCACCCCAGAGCGGCGTCGTTGGTGTCATCGTCATCGCTGTTGTTGTCGTCACTACTGTCGTCATCTGTTGATGCGACTGGAGCAGCGCTGAGGGCCTCCTCCAACTGTATCGCCTCCCGTATGCATGCCAGTTGCTGTGCTGCATGCTGCCACACTGACTGCGCTGCGTCGAGACGCATGTGCAGTTCGTCGAGCTCTGCTGCGGCAGCCTGCCGGCCAGCTGCATCTACGGCATGCAGGCGGTCAGTCGTGGAATGAATCTGATGGTGGACCTCCATCATGTGCGCGTCGGCGCGAGTCACTGCCTCCTGCATCCTCGTCTCCTCGTCGCGTAGTAAGCTCTCCACGCCAATAGCCGACTCAACTGCTGCCTGATCACCAGCTGCTGGCACGAGGTCGTCACCACTGAGCACGTCCGCATCCGTAGTAGCTGCACCAAAAGGAGGTGGTGCTGTGGAGTCACTGGCTGCTGTTGACACACTCGACACTCGGGTGTCAGGTGGCCAGACGTCGTCATCCGTCGGTGTATCTGCCGCTACAGCATCGTCGCTGTCATCGGAAACCCATACACCCTGTAGAAACGCGGAGCCCCTGGTGCACAACCAATCATCCACCTGCTGCTGTGCGTCCGCCCGTCGCCAACGTGCATCCTGTAGGGACCACTCCGCATCCTCGAGACGGGTGTGCACATCCTCCATGCACATCTCAGCAACCTCTCATGCAGAAGCATCTGTAGTGTACCAACGGCTGCTGGCCTCCCGGAGCTCGGCCATGAGACTCTGCACGTGCGCCTCTGCTTGAGCCACCACTGCCTCATGCTCGTTGACCGTGGAGCGTAGGCGCTCGGGTATAGGAACTATAGCTCGGACGAGCGTAGCTATGTCATTGGCTGGAACCGCCGTGGTGTCAACGACACCAGTCAGGGTAGCGGTGTGTCAGATGTCTGCAGCTCGCTCTGCATCCTCCATGTCGCACACGCGGACGTCTGCTCTCACCGAGAAGCTATCGCGTGCTCTAGCCGCGGCTACTGCAACAACGGCAGCGCACTGGGCCTCTATGTCTGCCTCCGACCCTGTGTCCGACCGCTCCACGACGAACGACTGGTCCTCATCGAGGAGGTTTACCTCGTCCTGGCAGTCAATCACCTCCTCCTGTTGCCCAGCACTATCTGCCAGAACCACCTAGGTGTCTGCTGTGGTCCGAGCATCAGCATCTGTATCACCTGCTCCTCCTGCTGTTGCTCCTGGCACCATGGCAGCTGTCTCCACACCAACTAATGCAGGAGCGTGCGCATCGTCGGGCGCAGCTCCGGCATCGGCCATCGACACGTCATCCGCCAACACATCAACGATCACCAACTCCATCCCCGACTCTGACTCAGCATCGGACCAATCCTCCTTTGACAAAGAGTCTCTGTCACAGCGAATGTCTCCCCCCGCTGAACTCTCCGCTAGCTGAGTCTGCTGTGTGGCGTCATCCACCTCAATCATCCTGCGCTGTAGAGCAGTCGCATCACCAATGCCGAGCTCCGCCGCGGTCGTCAGCGGACACACCATCCCCCCCACGACTGGCACCTCGGCAGGAGCTGTGGGAACTCCATAGATCAACCCGTGGACATGAGACGAGGGGATCTCGTCACCTGAGACTCCTCCCACAGCCACGTCTACTGCCAACGTCNTAGCTGAGTCTGCTGTGTGGCGTCATCCACCTCAATCATCCTGCGCTGTAGAGCAGTCGCATCACCAATGCCGAGCTCCGCCGCGGTCGTCAGCGGACACACCATCCCCCCCACGACTGGCACCTCGGCAGGAGCTGTGGGAACTCGATAGATCAACCCGTGGACAGGAGACGAGGGGATCTCGTCACCTGAGACTCCTCCCACAGCCACGTCTACTGCCAACGTCCCGTCAGTAGCAGTGACTGCAATTGCTGCTACTGTCACGACATCGATGGCTGCCGACACACCCACTCCCTGGATGTCTGACGACACTCCACTGGTCACCAATGTAGCGGAACAGACGTCTGCTCCACATGTGCCGGCTGACACCGCTCCGGCTACTACTGCCTCATCCATTGGTGCTGCCCCACCTGCCTCAATGGTCTCTGCTACGTCAAGTATANCGTCAGTAGCAGTGACTGCAATTGCTGCTACTGTCACGACATCGATGGCTGCCGACACACCCACTCCCTGGATGTCTGACGACACTCCACTGGTCACCAATGTAGCGGAACAGACGTCTGCTCCACATGTGCCGGCTGACACCGCTCCGGCTACTACTGCCTCATCCATTGGTGCTGCCCCACCTGCCTCAATGGTCTCTGCTACGTCAAGTATAGTCTCCATCTCCATGTTTGCCTCCAACTGCGCGTCAGACCACTCGTCCGTCTCCGAATCCACATCGGACCACTCGTCGGATGGCTCGTCCTCACTGAGAGCGCCCTGTCGTGAAGAACCGTCCGTCGCATCCCTCATGCACTCGCCGGTGGTCGTCGGCGGACACTCCATCCCCCCCTCGACCGACGCACCGGTAGAAGCTGCGAAGGGGTGCCGCACAAACTTTGCGCCTGGGGAGGAGGGAGTCAGCTCCGTGGTGACGTCTGCCGATGCTACGTCTGCTGCTGCCTCCTGCACACGTCTCGCCAAACTTGCTCTCCGCCGCCTTGCGTGCCGAGTCCGAGAACGACGATGGCGAGCCGAAGAGACTACCCCAGAAGTGAAGGGGTCACTGGTCGGGATGACTCCAACTGCCTCCAGCACAGAGCGGAGGGTGTCAGATGTAGAGCTGAGGTCGGGAGGCGTGGCATCGTCAGGTGATGACACTGACGGAGGTGAGGATGGCGAGAAGGAAGAAGAGGGTGTGTAAAGCGGCACGATGGCAACAACTCGCTCAGAGATCACGTGGTCGAGGAGCTGTTGCACCATGTGCTTCATACCCTGGAGCTCGGCGTACACCACCGCCATGGCTCCACTGAGAAACACGACTGTATGAGCTGATGTGTCGGAGGCGGATGGTGGAGTAGGGCGGGACCGTAACCAAGGCAGTTGCCACCCAGCAGGGCGCTGGCGACACTGGCGCCAACCATGGTGTCGGTCGCAGCAAAAGTGGCAGGCAAAGCCGTTGGACGACAGAGGCGTGTGCCACGGCTGGAACTGCCACTGTGGACGCGGCATCTGCCACGTATGCTGAACCGGTGCCAGCCACGGCGTCGGCTGTGCTCCCTGCGATTCCAATGTGCTCATCTCTAGAGTGTGGTGTGGGTGAGTGTCTGGGACACTCGCTCCCACTCGCACAAGGCCACAAGGGGAGGTGAGCGATCGAAGCACAGTCTCTCAGATGTGCTGCGATGCCGTCACGAGGACGGCCACCACAACGTTGGTGATGGGCTGCTGTGCGACCTCAGGTCGCCTTCGGTGCTTCTAATGTTGCACCGGGTGCCGTCGTCAGCCAACGGCTGTGGTCTCAAGCCACCTTCGCTGTTGCTGCTGCTACTACGACTCTCGCGACGGCTGCTGCTACTGCGGTTCCCGTCGTCAGCCGACGGTGGTGGCCTTATGCCACACTTAAAAGGTGATGAAAAAAATAAAAAGAGTAAAGGGATTTTTTTCAGGTGCCTACTTCACGGGTGCCCCCTTTGGGGTTGTTCAGGGGTGCCCAGCCCGAGGAGACATCACCCCCTCTCTTTTCCTCTTTTTTTTTTCAGGTCTGGCTCGACCCTCGCTTCGAGCGAGCCTGTCGAGCGAGCTTGCTTGGCGAGCCCGTCGAGCGAGCTCGCTCGGCGAGCCCGTCGAGCGAGCTCGCTCGGCAAGCTCGCTGGCTACGAGCAAGCAGCCTCGCGCTGCTTGCTCGCAACGCGAAGCTGTAGTGCAGCTTCGCGTGATGAGAAAGCAGCAGCAGTGGCTGTTGCTGCTGCGGCTGCCACTGCTGCGCGGGCTGTTGCTGCTATTGCAGCCCGCGTGAGCACGTGTAGCTGCACGCTGCAGCTGCTCGTCGGCGCCGCCGCTGCTGCTGCTGCTGCCACTACGTCTACTACACGCTGCTGCTGCTGTAGCTGCTTGCTGCTGGTGCTGCTTCTGCTTGCTGCCGCCTGCTACTGCTGCTCGCAGCCGCCTACTCCTGCTGCTTGTTGCCGCCTGCTGCTGCTGTTGCTTACTGATTCGCTGCTTGCTGCTGCTGTTGCTGCTGCTTGCTGCCGCCTGGTGCTGCTGCTCCCAGTAGCCTGCTGATGCTGCCGCTACGGCTGCTGCTGCGGCTGCTGCCTACTGATGCTGCGAATGCTGCTACAGCACCAAGCTGTTGGTGCGAGGTGCTTCCCCCTTTTTTTTTTGTACACACCGATAACCAGACACGGCTGTTGCTGCCACCCTGTGCTGCTGCTGCCACCCGGTACTGCTGCTACCACCCAGTGTTGCTGCTACAAGGGCTGCCATCCGTAGCCGCTATCGTCTTTGCTACCTCCACTACTCCGCTACAACGTAGTCGTGGTGGGTCCCTCCGGGATCTGCTGCTGCTGCCGTGGGTGACTGCCGCTGCTGGCACTCACTGCTACTGCTTTTGCTGCTGCGTCTCTGCTGCACAACACTATGAGTTGTGGCTCGTTCGCTCTCATACCAAGAGAATTTTCCTAGAACCTTCCTAACCACTTGCCGCGACACTAGGCGTCAGCGCCAGGTCAGCGTGTGACAACAATCACCAGTTAGAGACAAAACTGCAAGGGTCTGGGTAGGGACACGATCAGAGTGTCAGGAAACTCAAACTGAATATAATTGCAGAGAGAGATAACAAATGACAAGTCCACAGTATAAACACCTGCCGCGGCGCACGACAGGTGTCGCACGCGGCAGTGCAAGGTCTGTCCGAAAACCGGCCCAAAAACACTATTTTGGTCGTAACTCTGCGCAGACAAATCAGAACGCTACGCCGTCTAAACCTAGAGATGCTGAATCTCAAGCCGGACGCTACGACTGGTCACACACACAAGTCCGGCACCGATCGGTGGACAGGAAATACAAAACATGCAAATCGGGCTCAAGAGCCAGTCCACCGAGAAAACTCTAGCGTCTGCAGAAAAAACCGCAAAGCACCCCGGCAAGCACACAGGGCATCGTGGCAGCTCTCTGGCAGCTGCTGGTGGATGGAGCCACCACTCGTCGGTGCTCCGGTGCCACCTGCGTCTGCATCCGGGATCATGTCGTCGCGTTCTCCTATAGCGCTACTCTCCTTGCCGTCGCTCGTGACAGGTGGAAGCCACACACACCAACAGGCGGGGCAATCCGGTAGGTCGACCATGCAAACTTCTGAGGAGACAAACACTAGACACCACCAGAAAAACAAGGCTTTTGGCCTTTGGTCTAAATCGCGTGCGGTGGAGAGGAAACTTCAGCACCAAGAGTAGCAAGGGGACTAAGCCCGACCCTTCATTGATGTAATAGATGTTGGTTTTTGCGTACATTGTGCTCTGTTGTGTCCTCCCGGCTTGTGTACATCGGCGTGTAGATGACTGACGGCGAGACTCGACGCTAATGGAGTGTCGTCCTGTGGAGCCGACGCACGCTGAGGTCATCCCACAGTTTGCTGGAGCCTCCTCTCTCCGACGACGTGTTCAGCTCCATCGGCACGCCTCCTTGGCGGTCGCGCTGCCTGCAGTCACTGCCACCGCAATCGTTGTCTGCATGCGTCCAGCGCGTCCTCTCGTGCCTGCGTCGTCATCCGTTGCCTAGGGTCCCTATTGCATATTGCATGGCCCTGTTTGATAGCATAAACCATCGTGGGCACTGCCTGGGTTCAGGCTGCCATAACTCCTCGCTACTATTTTTCTAGCTGATTCTGACCGCACGGCTGCGTTTGTAGCGTCGGTATTATGGTATGGTCCAGTTTTCAGGCAAAACGGACAACGCCCGGGTTTTGGGCTGTCGGCTGTCTGGCACGCCTCACCGAGAAGACCTGCCAGCCTGAAATTAGCTGTTTTCTGATTGGCTGATGAACTGAGTAACAAGCTCTACAGAGCTGGGGGAGGGGTCCCCCATTTGCTGTTCATTCTTCATTGCTAATCAGTTACTATCAGTTTCCAGCTGCTTTCTGGCGCTAACACTAGCGCGCGCACAACTGAGTAACAAACCCAAAGCTTCCAGACTTAGGCTCTAGAGCAGCAGACTGAGGGGGCAGCTGACTCAAGCAACGAGCGTGGATGCCCATACGCTGCATCAACAACGCTTCTGCCCCAACCTGCTGCCTAATTTCTTTCTTGGTATCAGAGCCATAGCGTAGCAGCAGTAGCAGCAGACTGACGTACATGTGCCAGACAACGCCGGCGGATTTCCATACGCGACAGTGCAGGGGAAATACTGCCGGATTTTTTCCGGCAGCATTGACCCGTCTGGTGGCGGCGTCAATGTTTTTCCCACGGCCACTGGGCCAGGGGAAATGCTGTCGGATTTTTTCCGGCAGCAGTGACCCCCACGCTGGACGCTAGGAAGTGAGCGGCCGACCACGTCAGGCCCCTGCTGACGACGATGCAAGACAGCGACGTCCTCATGTGTGACTGATTGCAGCAGCCAACAACAGTAGCAACAGCAGCTTGCCGCGGCAGCGAGTAGTGGTAGAAGCAGCCAGCAGCAGCAGCAGATAGCAGCGGCTGGCAGCAGTAGCAGCTCGTAGCAGCAGCAGCCCGCAGCAATAGCAGCCCGTAGCAGCAGTAGCCGGCAGCAGCAGCAGCTGTAGCGAGCAGCAGCCTGCAGCAGTAGCTACTCGCAACAGCAAGCAGCAGGCGGCAGCAGCAGCAGCCGGCTGCGACAGCTCGCAGCAGCTGTAGCTGCACCAGCCCGCAGCAGCAGCTGTTGCAACTGCGAGCTGCCAGCTGCTCACAACGAGCAGCGAGCAGCCAGCCGCTCGCTACGAGCAGCCAGCTGCTTGCAGCGAGCAATGAGCATCGAGCTGCTCGCTTCAAGAAGCGAGCAGCGAGCTACTCGCTGCGAGGAGCTCACAACGAGCAAGAAAAATCGAAAAAAAAACAAAAAAAAGAGAAAACGAGGACCCCCCCCCGATCTCTCCCTTTGTTAAGGAGCAGGGCAGCAACAGCCGCTTCTGCTGCACTAGCAGTAGTAGCAGCAGCAGCAGCAACGGCAACAGCAACAGCTGCAGTAACCATAGCAGCAGCAGCAGCAGTAGCAGCAGCAGTTGCAGTAGTAGCAGCAGCAACTACAGTAGCAACAGAGTAGCAGCAGCAGCAGTAGCAGCTGCTGTAGCAGTAGTAGCAGCAACAGTAGCAGCTGTTGCAGCAGCGGCAGCAACAGTGGTAGCAGTAGTAGTAGTAGCTGCTACAGTAGCAGTATCAACAACAGCGGCTGCAGCAGCCACTGCTGACGTCAGCGGCTGTCCGCTGACGTCACTACTGATGTCATCAACCACATACACCAAAAAGAGGGAAAAACCAGGAGGACACCAGGGGACTGTGCTGACGTCTGCCATCCTTGACAGACGTCACTGCTGACATCAGCAGCACACACCCAACAACAAAGGCAAAAAAAAAATAACAAGGCTTGGGACACACCATGGCTGACTCTCGAGGTGGAGGGGTCCTCCCCTGCGGGGGGACCCCTACCTTCCCTTTCTTGCGGTGCCTGTAGCAGCAAGAGCTGCACTAGCGGTAGCAGCCGCCACTGCACCAGTAGTAGTAGCAGCAGCAGCGGTAGCCGCAGCAGCGGCAGCACCTGCAGCAGCAGCACCAGTCGCCGCAGCAGTAGTAGCAGTTGCAGCAGCACTAGTAGCAACCACTACACAAGCAGTAGCAGCAACAACAGCGACAACAACAGCAGCAGCAGCAGCAACGGTTGCAGCAGTAGCAGCAGCAGCAACAACAGCAGCAGCAATAGTAGTGGCTGCCACTGTAGCAGCAGTAGTAGTAGCGGCAGCAGTAGTAGCAGCAGCAGCAACAGCCGTAGCAGCAGTAGTAGCAGGAGAAGCAGTAGCCAATGGAGCCACAACAGCCCACTGGTGTCATCGGCGACGACCCTGATCCCATCATGGCTCTTCAGCACCAGCTCGCTGCCTTGACGTAGTAGCTTGCCGCGCTACAGCCACCAGCCTCCCAGCCTGCCACCAGTGTGCTGCCGTCATTTGTCCCTCCAGGACACGCCAGCCCGGCTGTGTCAGCTGCCACATATTACCTGGCACACCCGCAGACTCAGCGCCAGCGGCAGATAGTGACCTCCGTCCATGGCCCCACTCTGGGTGCCGACCGCATGCAGAAGGACTTTGAGACGCCACCGCCGCCGCTTCAGGCCGGCGAGCAGTTCCGGAGCTGGGAACTCATCTTCCGGATCTGGGCGCAAGGTGAGGTTCTCTAGATGTACTACACGCTCCCTTATAACTCCACCCTGGCCGACCAGCTGTATGACGCTGGTCGCGCTGTTCGTGCCTTAGTCCCAGTCGCTCCTCCGACGTTCCGCCTGGCCCTCGAGCCTTTCCTCGGCGACTTCACCACTGACGTCCCTCCAGACCCTGCCGTCGCCTGGCATGTCCTCACCAGGCCCCATCGCTTGTCCAGCGACACTGAGATCAGTCGCCTGCTCCGGGAGTTCATCTCCCTACACATGGGGGAGACTGAGACGGTCACTGCCTACTGGCAACGGGAAGAGGACATCCTTCGACGTCTCGGCCTATCCGCTCTGCCCCCTCTGTCCGTGCTTCTCACCATCAAGCGCGGCGCCACCACCGCGTACGCGGACATCTTTGTGCACTACCCCCAGGACGTCCTCTCCACCATGGCGGCCCAGGGCACCCTCATGCCCTGGGCGTACGAGCTCTTCCTCCGTGTTGAGGAAGCTCGACAGAAGTCCCAACTCCATCGCATGGAGGCGCTTACATCCCCTGCCGTCGCCTCCCCTGCCAATGCCTTCGTCCCGGTTGCTTCACCTGCCGTTGCCTCCGTGGTCGTCGCCTCCCCTGCCGCAGCTACCTCATCATCGTCGGGAACAAAGAAGAAGCGTAGGAATAGAAAAAGCAAGGGTCCATCACAACAGCAGCAGCAGCAGTCGTCGACCGGATCCAGCGGTGGTGGCGCGGTGTGCCACAACTGTGGTCGGCCTGGACACGGGATGCACACATGCCCTCTGCCGACGAACGAGGCTTGCATCATCGACACCTTACGATGCCAGAGGGAGCGTCGTCTCGCCTCTGCCGCCGTCGCTACTGCTGACACTCCGACCTAGTCCAGCAGCTTGGCCGCTCCGACAGTTTCGCCTATCCTGTAGACGCCCCTACAACAGTAGTACTACTCCCAGCCATCGGCGCTTCCGCTTCCTTCGCCGGCCCAGTCCTCTTGCTACACGGGCTCCGGCGTTGTGACTCCGCACTCGGCCTACACTCCCGGGCCATCCTCCCGTGAGTGTCAGCTGGAGCATTACATCGCGCTCCAGCTTGGCCTGCCTCGCCCTCCTCCCCAGGGATGTGCGAGTTGCGTCACTTCTTGCCCTCCTGTCCAGCCCTACATGACTGAGTCTGAGCTGTGGTCCTGTCCCGTCTCTTCATCTGTCTTGTCGTCTCTTGTGGTCTCCTCCACCCCACTCCTTGAAGACATTGCGTGGCTTGACGATTGGCAGTCTCGTTTCGCTCCCCCTTCCACCGCGTTTGCATCCCTTGCTTGCTGTCATGTGACCATCAGCGATCTGACGACCCCTGTCCAAGACCCTGCTGAGACCTGGATCATCGATTCTGTGGCCACGCATCACATGACGGCCTCTCGCGAGGCCTTCAGTATGCTTGGCCCTGTCGGCGATGTCTCCGGTGTCTGAACGGGCTCCGAACAGGTGCTACCTGTCCGTGGTGTTGGCATGGTTTGTTTCCGTGGTCCTGCTGGTGACGTGTTTCTGACCGATGTTCTCTTCGTCCCTGGTCTCAAGCTCAGCCTCCTTTCCGTGACTACCCTTGACCGCATAAGCATGGACATTGTGCACTGGCGTGGTGTTGGCACTATGTCGTTGCGTCTGTCTGGTCTTGTCATCGTGCATGCCACCGCCCATGGCAACCTATGGCATGTCCCTCGCCTCTCCTCTTCCTCTCCCGTCTCTGCCTTGTCGGCCGCCACAAGCCATGTTTTTGTGATCAGTACGCTTTCTCCTCAGCACACCCGCCTCTTGCACCGCCACCTTTGTCACGTCCATTTCGCCGCCATAGACAGCATGCTCCGCACCCAGCCGGCCAAGGGCCTTGACCCCGATACTTCCCTCTCCCGTGCCCCATTGAGTGCATTGATTGCGCTCAGGGGAAGATGCATCGATCCACGTACCCCTTGTCTTCCTCCCGTGCGTCCGCCCCTCTCGACCTGGTCCACTCGGACGTCATGGGCCCTCTCCCCACCGCGTCCGTCGGAGAACATGGCCACTATGTCCTGACCCTCACGGATGACTATTCCCGCTACCGCTGGGTCTTCTGCCTTCGGCAGAAGAGCGATGTCGCTCGGGTCNCCCCGATACTTCCCTCTCCCGTGCCCCATTGAGTGCATTGATTGCGCTCAGGGGAAGATGCATCGATCCACGTACCCCTTGTCTTCCTCCCGTGCGTCCGCCCCTCTCGACCTGGTCCACTCGGACGTCATGGGCCCTCTCCCCACCGCGTCCGTCGGAGAACATGGCCACTATGTCCTGACCCTCACGGATGACTATTCCCGCTACCGCTGGGTCTTCTGCCTTCGGCAGAAGAGCGATGTCGCTCGGGTCGTTCAAGACTGGCTCGTCCTTGCGGAATGCAAGTGTGGCCGTCCTCTTCGCCGCTTTCGCTCCGATCGCGGCGGCGAGTACATGGGTGACGCCACGGCCTTTCTCGCCTCCCGCGGCATCCACCATGAGACGTCTGTGCCCTACACACCCGTCCAGAACGGCGTCTCCGAGCGTTGGAACCGCACCATGGCCGACGCCGTCCGCACCATGCGCGTTGAGTCCGGTCTTTCCGATGGCTTCTCTTTTGAGGCCATGGCCTACATGACCTGGGTCTGGAACAGGATTCCACACGGTCCTCTTCCCCGCCATTCCACACCCTACCAGCACTGGTGCGGTCGGCGCGCTGACCTCCGCCCGGCTCGCGTCTCGGGCTACGTCGCCATTGTGTGGCTGCCCGCTCCACAGCAGGGCGGCAAGCTCGCCCCCCGCGGCCGCCCATGCACCTTCCTCGGTGCGTCTCGTCAGTCCAAGGCCTGGCGGTTCTGGGACCCATCCTGGCACTGCATCGTCGAGTCCTGCGATGCCCTCTTCTTTGAGGACATGTTTCCCCGTGACCTCATCCGCTCCGGCCCGTCCGTGTCCCTCCCGTCGCGTGGGGGAGTGGTGAGTCCGTCCTCCGTCCTGTTGCTTCCGGGTGACACAACATTCTGTCCCTCTGAGCCGGCAGCCCCAGTTGCGTCCGCTGGCCCCTCCGGGCCACCAACCCCAGTCGCGTCCGCTGGCCCCTCCGGGCCAGCAGCCCCGGTCGCGTCCACTGGCCCCTCCGGGCCTGCAGCCCCAGTCGCGTCCGCTGGCCCCTCCGGGCCAGCAGCCTCAGTCGCGTCCTCTGGCCCCTTCGGGCCAGCAGCCCCAGTCGCGTCCGCTCGCCCCTCCGTGCCAGCAGCCCCAGTCGCGTCCACTGGCCCCTCCGGGCCAGCAGACCCAGTCGCGTCCGCTGGCCCCTCCGGGCCAGCAGCCCCAGTCGCGTCCGCTGGCCCCTCCGGGCCAGCAGCCCCAGTCGCGTCCGCTGGCCCCTCCGGGCCAGCAGCCCCAGTCGCGTCCACTGGCCCCTTCGGGCCAGCAGCCCCAGTCGCGTCTGCTGACCCCTCCGTGCCAGCAGCCCCAGTCACGTCTGCTGGCTCCTCCGCGCCAGGTGTCCCGTCTGCCTCCGTTGGCCCGTCGGACTTAGTGCCATCTCCTGCCCGGTCGCGCTACACGCGTGGCCCAGGCGGCAGCCTCCGACCTGGGCTGACAGTGCAGACCGTCGCATCGCGTCCTGTGACGCCTTGACCCCATGTGTCTCCACGTGTCTCCTCCACTCCCTCGGTCGTGAGTGGGGACCCTGACACGAAGGCTCTCGGCCTGACCACCTCGGCCATCATCTCTGACCTTCACCCGAGCTCTGCACTGGGCTACGCCATGCTTCATCACGAGCACCGGCATGCTGTCATGGCTGCACTCGCCCGCACCCCACCTGGAGCTCGTGATGCACACGCCCTCTTTGTCCGGTCCACAGCACGCCCGGAGGACCCAGCCACCCTACGCGAGGCTCGAGCCTCTTATGATGACGCTCATTGGGATGCCGCCTACGCTGAGGAGCTTGCTGCTATCCGGTAGCACCACGTGTATGACCTCGTTGACCTCCCTGCACGTCGGAAGGCCATTGGCGCCAAGTGGATCCTTCAGCGCAAGTGGAAGCTTGACGGGTCCTTGTACAAGTACAAGGCCCGCCTCACAGCAAAGGGGTTTGCTCAGGTCCCTGGAGTCGATTACGACCAGGTCTTCGCCCCTGTCGTTCGGTTCTCCACTAGCCGGGCGCTCTTTAGCCTGGTTGCCCAGCATGGGTGGGAGCTGCATCAAATGGACGTGAGCAATGCGTTTCTCCATGGCTCACTGGAGGGTGAGGAGCTCTACATGGTGCAGCCCCCAAGCTTCGACGACGGTACTGGGAGAGTCTGGCGGCTGCGGAAGGCCCTCTATGGTCTGAAGTAGTCGCCTCCGTGCTGGAACCAGGAGATCAGCAGCACACTTCTCCGTGGCGGCCTCCAGTTCAGCACCGCTGACCCCGCACTCTTTCTCAGCCCACGAGGTCAGACCTTCGCCGTAGTTCTGGTATACGTTGACGATCTCCTCATTGCGTCGCCAGACACGGCCGCCATCCAGCGTGTCAAGGACTTGCTGCACGCCGCTTACCAGATGAAAGATCTCGGGTCTGCCCAAGTCTTCCTGGGCATGGAGCTCGAGCGTGATCCCTCCCAGGGCATCCTACACGTCCACCAGGCTGCCTATGTGCAGACCCCGTCAGCTCACTTTGCCGAGGACCTGCCCCTCGTGTCCAGCACATCCTCACCCATGTCGCCCGATGGCCTGGTGAAGCTGAAGAATCCTGATCCAGCTGTTGTGGGGGAGCCAGTTGATGTGACCACGTATCTGCGGATCATCGGGTCACTGATGTTCCTGGCGACGACGACGCGTCCAGACATCGCATTCACCGTCAACCCCCTGGTCCAGTTCTCTCAGGATCCGCGTCACCTCCAGTACGAGGCCACGATCCGAGTGCTGCGCTATGTCGTCTCGAACCCTCGGCGAGGTCTCATGTTCCGCCGCCAGCCGTTCGTCGTCGCAGTGGGCTACACTGACAGCGAGTGGGCCGGCAGTCCGGACGGTAAGAGTCGCACAGGCTGGATCTTACTGATCGGTGGCACAGCTGTGTCTTGGCGCAGTGGCAAGCAGGGGTGCATTGCACGCAGTACTGCTAAGGCTGAGTACGTGGCCCTTGGCTCAGGCGCATGTGAGAGTGTGTGGTTGCGTCGTCTGTTCGAGTTGCGTCATTCTGTCGCATCCATCACCTTGCATTGTGACAATGAGAGTGCCATGGCCATTGGAGACAATGACGGTGTGCATCACACTCGCACAAAGCACATCAATGATGAGTATCACTATGTGCGTTCGTTGTTGCACGACGGTAGCATCAGCATCGTGTGGGTTGAGACAGCACGGCAACTGGCTGACTTCATGACCAAGGCACTGAAGCGGGACTCGTTTAAGAAGGCTGTGAATTCAGTCGGCGTGCGTCCGTGACTTGCCCTTTTTGTCTCTGCCTGCGCTTCTGCGTGTCCTAGGGGAGTTTGTGTGTTGACCGTGTCTCTGCCCGCCCATGTGCACTACGCCAGTGAGTCATGGGGGAGTGTTGGTTTTTGCGCTCATTGTGCTCTGTTGTGTCCTCCCGGCTTGTGTACATCGGCGTGCAGATGACTGACGGCGAGACTTGACGCAGATGGAGTGTCGTCCGGTGGAGCCGACGCACGCTGAGGTCGTCCTGCAGTTCGCTGGAGCCTCCTCTCTCCGACGACGTGTTCAGCTCCATCAGCAGGCCTCCTCAGCGGTCGCGCTGCCTGCAGTCACTGCCACTACAGTCGCTGTCTGCATGCGTCCAGCGCATCCTGTCGTGCCTGCGTCGTCATGCGCTGCCTAGGGTCCCTGTTGCATGTTGCATGGCCCTGTTCGGCAGCATAAACCATCGTGGGCACTGCCTGGGTTCATGCTGCCATAACTCCTCGCTACTATTTTTCTAGCTGATTCTGACCGCACGGCTGCGTTTGCAGCGTTGGTATTATGGTATGGTCCAGTTTTCAGGCAAAACGGACGACGCCCGGGTTTTGGGCTGTCGGCCGTCTGGCAGGCCTCACCGAGAAAAGCTGCCAGCCTGAAATTAGCTGTTTTTTGATTGGCTGATGAACTGAGTAACAAGCTCTACAGAGC
>SZWC01002256.1:79563-105000 GCA_023375785.1 Penium margaritaceum
TTTTCTTTGTGACTAGAAAGGGCCAAGGAAGCTTCCTAGAAGCCTCTAAGGTCCAAGGTGGATCAAGCGCCACTTGGCGGTCACAGAGGGTGCCATGTCATCAAAGCTGATGACATTGTCTAGGGTGGCCTTGGGGGGAGGCCCCCTCCAAGGAGCCACTGGGAGCACTGACCAGAGACTATATAAGGCCTGTCATTTGCATGTGATAATATATCATCTCTTACTCTTGAGACTTGGGAGAAAACTAATCCCTTGTTGGCCACCAAGAAAGAGGGTAAAGAACAAGTGCAAGTTCACACTTTGGTGTGTAGCATTGCCAGTTGGGTGAGAGTTTGGAACACTCTCCGGCCACGGTTGGGACAAGCTAAGTGAACCTTTCAGTGTGGAAACACCACTCCGTGGGTGATCTCTACCTTGGTTGAAATACCAAGGGCGGTCGGCGGTTTGCCTGTCGGCGCCGTTTACTCTAGACTGTGGCCAAGTGCGGAGTGACACGTGGTTGTTGACAGATACACAAGCAGTGATTGGGCACTTAAAACTGATGCTCGTAGTTGCACTGATTACATCTTTCTTGTTGGTGGGACTACCATATCTTGGAAGAGTGTGAAACATGGATGTTTCTTCCAAAGTTCTCGTGAGATAGAGTACGTGTCGCTCGGTGTAGGTATGTTTGAGAGTGTTTGGCTGTCTCAAAAGCTACAACACTTACGTGTTCCGATCCACTGAAACACCTTGTGTTACGACAACCAAAGTACAAAGACAATCATTGAGCACGATGGCATACATCACTCCTACACCAAGCATGTCAACATCGAGCATAGCTTTATATGTGAGCGCATTGTTGCTGGAGAAGTTCAGGTTATCTGGGTTGACACTCGTCAGCAGCGTGCAGACCTCCTAAAAAAACTGTAAGCAGTTGCATGTCCAAAGCAGTTGTGCATGCTGTTGGTCTACTCTGCACTCCTGATGCCCCTAATTGACGTGGGTCTTGTGGGTTGTGTTGTTTTGTGACTTGTAAGTGCTCTCAGGTGTGTGTGGGTTGTTCGTCTGTGGGTCATGGAGGAGTGTTGGTTATGGATATAACATACGCAAGTGACCTCTTGACTCTACTCACACACACATCATCATTGTAAGTGGTTGATCTGGACTAAAGCTCTTGAGTGCAACACTGTGATGCATCATGAAGTGCACGGTGGTGGTTGCACCATCAAGTTCTCAAGTGGTGGTCGCAGCCCCAACATCAATTCTATGGATAGCTAGTTTGTAGTGATGCTTATGCTTCTACACTCCAAACGTGGGACACATATTCACAAGAGTACATGCACCATATGTACTCGTGTTCAGTGTGGATTGAGTTCCTCTCATATGCATGAATTCTCTTAGTGAGCCAGGTTGCTGATCCCTCAGAACCATACATCTGTTGTATACCAGTGTGTGAGAAACCACATAGATCTCGTTTGCTCTAGGGTTGGGTTCAATCCCTGGGTGGCGTCCGGGCCCCACATCGAGAGCCTTGCGTGGGTGGCCCGGTCAATTGGCACATAGCACTACGCTTGCTCCCAAATCGCTCTCTTCCCGTTTCTTAGTTCTTCCTTGTGAAAGCGAGCTTATCCCGATCCATGGCATCGCACGGTCCTTTCGACTTGCTTGCTTACTCGCTTATCCCAGCAACCTAGGCTACGTACAATCCCTGTCTATACATATTGCTTACTCTGTCTATACTCGTGGAAATCCACTGTGCAGACCAGGCTCATGCCGGAGTACCTTCTTATGGTGCCTCATCCGTAAGCAACTGCCAGGAAAAAACCACAGCGTCCCAGACGCTTGTTTGGGCCTTCTGTAGTTTGCATGCAATCTCCGTAGCTCTCTCAGTGGACTGGCTTTTGGGCCCGATTTGCATGTTGTGCAATGTACAGTGACCTGTTGTTGCCGGACCCATGCATGTGTGCAGTCATTGTGCCCGGCCTGATGCTTTGCATTCATGGGCTTAGACTATTCTACATTTGAATGCCCAAGCGGATGGCTATGGCATGAACAATGATTTTGGGCATGACTTAACGACAAAATAACCTAAACCGCTTGCATCACTCACTGTGCTTGTCAATTGTAATTTCTCTCCGCATGTCCGAGTTTATGAGACTGCATATTTCCTTAACACAACCCCTGTCATTCTTCTACCCGCCCTACACGCTAGTGCATCAACTGGTTGGAACGTGTTGTTATGTCTGTGATGGTAATCCTAGGAAGCTATTTTGCATTTTCTTTTTGTATCAGAGAAGCAAGGCATCCCTCACTGATTTGTGCAGCATAGACACACTAGTGGTAGCATGAGTGAGATTCACAACTACAGCCACGCTCCTGGAAGGATCAACCAAGCCACAGTGACCAGTAGAGAGCAATAACAAAGATGGTGTTACATCAATAGCTACAGTTGTGTCACCACAACACCGCCATACATGGAGCGATGGGTTGTCCAACCCTCTCTAGTAGTGGTTGTAGCATGTGCTGTTGCAAAGTAGCTCGTCAAGCTTCTTGGAAGCTTCATCCAGTCCACATCTACACCTCCCAATTACAAGGGTTGGACGACCCCATTTTCAACCATTTGGCTTGTTAAAGCTTGTTAGAAACATCTAGTGATAACCCCTCCATCGCAACCATTCACACCTTACTTTGTGGCCTCTATAAACAAAATCAAGCTATGAGATCTAAAATTTCTCAAGTCTTAGTGCGAGAATTAAAACATGATGTTTTGCATATTAAAGGTTTTTTTGTTATGAAACCACCACCGTTGCCTTCAGCATCCTCTCTCTTATCATTGCTCCAGATGTTGATTCATTTACCTGACCTTCATAATGACATCATCATTATGGGTGATAGCATCACCTATTTTGAACTAAAACATAAAAGTTTCATAGATGTTTGACACCTTGAGAAATGCTATCAAATCCTTACAATGATGGAATAAATGTCACTACTCACATGGCATCGATGGCGCCAAGGTGTGACATAGGCAAGGGGATGGATGACCCCTCGGATGCCTCCTTTTCAGGCGTTCTAAGTCCACGGTCACAGGTCTTGGAAATCGATGACCTTTGTCATTTGCATGATGAAATGTATTGTCAACATCAATATCACGCTGATGCACTACATGAGATCTGCCACCTACTATGAGAGAATTTGTAGGCTTCTCAACATAGGCCATCAAGAGCCACTTGAGGTATACTGCGATCCTAGCAGTTCATCCCTAGCCATTACCCATACCTTAGTAACACCTTTCTCAGGTTACCACCTGGGATGAGGAGAGGATAGACGACGACTCGTCCGATGGCGAGACCTGCATACTTCAAGAGCAAACCAGTGGGTTGCGCATGAGATTACAGACAGCCATACAAATGCCATCGTGTTGTCTAGACCACGCGCAATGCGGGCCGAGTTTTCTTTTGGGCGCGTCTCTCTCGGTAGCGATCTTCCTATATCATGGCCACCTGCATCGGAGCCTGAGTCCATCCTCTCCACGGAGCGATGACCAAAGGACTTAGAGACTCCTCCATCCCGCTATGACAGCGACACGGGCTTCAATTTCTGGGAATTCTTAATCCAGGTGTGGTCTGAATCCAAAGGTATCTGGCCCAACTGTCGTAGTCAGTACCAGACCGCCAACGCTCACCAGGTCCAAATAGTTGTAAGAGTGGTATGTGGCATATTTTAGGCTATGTTATCAGAGTCTATTGTTGCCTTTTATCCCTTATTGAGTATGGTGAGGACTGGGATCGGAGCGGACCCGGGTCAAGAGTGGGAGTTGGCTATGACAATGCTTGCTGTAGAGACCCACACGACAATTGCAGCGTGGCTTCATGAGCACCACTCCCATCATCACGGTTCCTTCGAGCTTGCATGACTACCAGCTGCAGGTCATGCGCATATACACATGCCTTGGGACTGGTGGCGAGACACAACTATGGGCCCTTAACACCATCATGATCCGAGTACATCTGTTCCATATGAAACTCTTTTTCGGCTTTGACCGTGTCACCCTCTCCAAGTTGTCCGAGTCACTTCACCTCCTCGCATAGGTCCATCACTACTTCCTTTAGGTGACATTGACCTGGGAGGTAGCCCACAGACATTAGGAGAGCCTGCATGTTGTAGAAGTATTTACATCACCTTTGACACCTATGTGCCAATCATTGAGCTCCACATCCACCGCTTCTCCCTCCTTTCCCTCTATCCTGATTTTCTAGGCTATGGATGTTGCAGTGGACTCAGGGGAAGAAGAAGGGGAGAATTAATCATGGCAAGAGACAAAAGTAGGAGTAGTAATCAACGAGCAGTGGCAGTGGACGTTCTTGTCAATTGCTACAACTACTGTCGCGCTCAGTAGTACACTAATGCTAGCAACCTCTTGAATGGGAGAATACACGCCTAACATCCATGGAGCATACGCGCGGCGGACATCTTTTGGCATAGGCCGGTTGTGCCGTGACCACGACAGTAGTAGAGGCTTTGAGTTCCTCTAGAAGCAACTATGACTTAGACCAATGGGATTGTACCATCATGGAGCTTTGTCAGCCGCAGGCACTTTCTGCTTAGGGCGTTACAAGTGTGTTATCACAATCAAGTGATCCACACACAACATGTCTAGTCTTGTTTATTGTCCATGGTGACGCTTGTGGGGGAGCTCTGTCGGCTTGTGATGAGGATGGACCTGTCAGAACAGCCTGGATTCATGAGTCACATATTTTTGTTGTTCGTTGTTGTACGATGCCTTCTGTTGAGTGTGAATCCAAGGCAGAGTGTTCTGTGGCATGTTGTTCAATGTCGACAATAGGTCATGAAGCAAGTTTTGCCTGGACCACCGACTTTGGTGCCACCCATTGCATGACTTTTCATTCAAGTGACTTTGTGGTTCTCGATCTGATCTAGTTTGTTTGGTTCGTGTGCACAAAGTCTGGTCAGTCCTTGCCTATCCAAAGGGTTTTTCCTCCCTTGAGTTGGTCATAACGCTCGACCGCTCACGGAATAGGACGGTAATTTGCAATGGTAGTGGCCTTTAAATTCCTGCAGTCTATGCACACTCGTATTTCACTAGTGTTTTTAACGACAAAAAGCTGTATGGGTTCAAATGATGACATGGATGGTTGGAGGAATCCTTGTCCCAAAATTTCATCCACATGTCGTTTCAGTTTGGTCAGCTTATGGTTGCTCATCCGATAGGTCCCCTTCAATTTTGCTCTGCTGTCCAACTTCAAGTCAATTTGGTGGTCGATGCTGCTTTACAAAGGTTCTCAGGGCAATTCTCCATGGAAAAAATCTAACACCTTCTTTAGGAATGCAAATTCCTCTGGTATGGCTATAAGCTTTGCTGGTGTGGACGTCGATGAGGCTGTTGATTCTGCTACCATGATTTCGTCCTCGTCATCTGGTTGGACATGGAATAGCAATGCGTGAACTCCCTCTTTGCATGTATCAATTTGTCACGTCCAATGACATTGAAATCGTGACTCGTCATGTAGTGGCTACAATAATTTCATCCATTGCTCGCTCCTCTACTGCTTCCGATCACCACCATGATATCGTCGGTCGCTCAATTAGAGGCACGTGCTGCTTCTATTATTCATGCTCTCATATACTGTACCACTGATCCAATCTACTTGCGTGTTGTGCCAGTACAAGATTTTTTGCTCGAAGATGATTTAGTGGTTTCTAATTAGGCAAAACCACATACCATTACATCTTGGATTCCCCAAGTTAAAACTATAGAGGTTTACAAAGTTGAAAAGCATGCCGTCCATCAACAATGTTTCCTTTAAGCGCCACTTTGGGTTAAAAGAATCCAATGTTTGAATAATTATATTACTGTTAAAGATGTAGTGTCCATGTAACAACTATGACAACCCCTAGGTTGCACTCATAACAGTACCAACGTTTTTTCATCCGTGTTCCCGATATCAAAATCTGTGATTTCAAGAACCGTCATCTCTAGTATTATGAGCTGTTCAGATGGGTCATTGGTCAATGCATTTTTTTCTACGAGAAAATAGCTTTTGTAATGACTGTACCCTCTGTCACTTTCCCACCCTTGAGAATGTTTCTATAGCTTCCCCCCCCCCCTTTCCTCCTATTGGCACCCATGACAATCATGAGAGATATGGCCAGGATTTTTGCAAGTCTACTACAGCTTTTGGTCTTGCTTATTGACAAAGTGGATCCCCATCCAAGTGGAGGTTTCTTTTCTACAACTTTCCTCCATCATTATAAGAATTGTATGTTTGGTATTGCCAACCATTGATCATGGCATCAGAGCGCTGTTGTTGGCAATGTTGTTACAACAAGTTGTTGTAGTCAATTAGGGAAGGCCATCATATCTGGTAAACATTATGATTCCTCACCATATGTCACCTTTGAGGCTGTTGTTGTGGTACAAAGTGTGTCACAAGTGATGTCATAGTCGATGATGATATCCTAGAAATACTGTGAATATCCTGCCAATCTAGATTGCTAATGCCTTGGTTATAGTTTTTAGTGTGCATCATTAATGTTTTCTAGCTTCCTTAAATGTGCGAGGACGGCACACTAGAAGTCGTTATAGTCTTTGGGTGGAGTCAGCAAATCTTGTCACATCAGATTTATCCACTCAAGAGGTGGAGCATATGTAGCCAGCAATATGAGAGTCCCACCTAGAGACGAACAAGTGAGGAATGCCAGAGCATGGACATGGTGGATAAGGGATTGAGGTTCCAGAACAAGACTTGTAGTTGTAGATGTAAAGGCAGAATTACGGTTCTAGACTAGGAATTACAAATCTGGTTCCAAAACCTTGGAACAGTCTGAGAATCAAGGTTCCAAAGCCCGGGCTTGGGGGAGGGGAGGGGGTGTCAAGTCTTGCTTGACTCCACTTGGTGGTGGAATTCATTGGAGCTCATTTCCATCAACAAGTGGATTTACACTTGGTTGCCATTTGGGCTCGGAACCAAGCCTGACTCAAAGCTCAGGTCATATCATATTGTCGTTGTAGTGTCTGGAAACTGCTACAGCGGGAGATCGTGCATACAAATGGACGAACGCATGCATTTTGCTCCAAGATGCAACAAAATACACAAACACACTGGTTTGTGTGTTTGTACATTTGTACTCTAGATAAAAAGGTGAATGCACAACGACATGCACTTGAGCTGCCGTTGGTCCAGACTCATGAAATCAATGGTGGAAACGGCCATGGGGGTGTGGCATGCCACCTCGACAAGCTGCAAGGACTCTGTGAGCTCGACCATCATAAGTTCATCTTGTCTGTACGTAACACAAAAACACAACAAAGAGAATGAAACGGCTGCCATTATCTTCTTTGACATGGGTGTATGCTCATTTTCCATGGAACCGTGTGTAGTATCATTATTCCTAGAAGAATCACAATTTTGGAACAGGTATCACAATCCCTGTTTTGATCTGGAATCAAAACTACAATTCCAATTCCAATCCAAAAATCTGCACTCAGAAATGTTGTGCACCCTTAACGACTGTGAGGATGGAAGAACCAAAAGGCACGCAAGACAAACAAAACAACTTTTGGTTAAACCAAGGGGATGAACATCCCCCATATGATGTCACATGTATTGGTGGCACCTTGGGTTAGAGCCATTGTGGATGACCGTTGTGCCAAGAAGGGTTCATAGGGAGGTGAGCCTGCTTAAGCCTTGGATGTAACTGACCGAGAGACATCTAGTATTGTATCTCGGGTGAATGCATTTGTGGTGACCACTTTCTACTACAATCTTTGAGTGTGGAAAAGCAGCAGGATGAAAGAATGGGACTGATCAAATGGCATTCAGAGCTGGTGTTATGGGAAAAATTGCCCATGCTTGATGGATGTAGTTTTGCCTAAGTGGCATGCATCTACCACAATGAAGTATCAGGGCCTCCCACATGTCTGTGATGTTGTTGTGTGCCTTTTCAAGGAGAAATTACAATTTACGCTTAGTTTCTTGTTATGTGGACCATCTCCAGTTTTTCGTGCGACATTTCATGTGTTGGCTCACACACCAAGGAGTTTGAGGGTGGGATGTTTATCTTAAGGGCTCGACATGTGTTTCTCACTTTTGAAGCCCCTGTATTCACACATGCTATTGTCTATGCTGAGGGTGAGCGAGCATAACTTGTGAGCCTTCCAAGTGTTATTGTAGTGGACCAGAGAAATGACACTGAAGCACATCGTCTAAAAAATTTGGATCAATTGAAAATGCTTGTGCCTGCCTCTAGATGGAAGACCTCAGCTTGAAAACGACCATTATGGAAACAGCAGCATGTGGTTAGGATACCGCGTCAGGTGTTCAGAATGTTAGAGTTCAACAAGGAGTATAAACAAACTTCTAAGATGGTGGATAAGCTTGCAATTGTTGAGCACTGGGAGAATGCTACCAAGAATTAGGAGGTCCTAAAAATGGCAAAACAAGGAGCAGCATGCTACAAAGTTGAAGGGGAAGTGTAGCAGATTTCTTTGTAAATAAAATGTAGAGGTACTGAGATTACACATTTGACCGCTAGGAAACCTCGCTCCCTGTGTATAAATCAACATGTTTGGACTTAGGGTTGTAGAAAAAATCCCTCGAGCCTAGAGGATAGGTGTGCCACGTAAAAGAGTGGTTCTTGAGCCAGAAGATTGCTGGGATGGGACGAAGAACGTCAACGCATACTTGAACATTCTCAAGAAAATTTGTGCCTGTCTTGATTTGACAATGAGTTGGATACTAAAGGGACAAATCTTCTTTAACCACGTGAGTTTAAAGATCTGTCACGGCTGTGATAAGAGAAACAGCTGCACATTGCATCAATTTTGGAGAAATAATGTGAGGTAATGCATGAACTATACTCAAAGCCAGCTAACTCATGTAAGGCAAAGAATGACTTGGAGGCCTACATGCACAGAGACATGCCTATGCAAAGTTGTGTCAGTGTTTTTTAAAAGAATTGAAAGAGAGAACAGGAGAGTCATATGATGGGTTAGAGAGAGACCAACCTCTTCCTTATACTATTCCCTACCTCCAGGTTGTATGTCTCCAAGATGAATAGAAGGAATGTGAGAGCATTTGTGCTCTTGTGACATGCATTTGCAAGTTCTACAAGATGAAACATAACCTTTTAGAACAATAAAGTACAAGAAAGCAGAACAACTTGTGCAAAACTAATCCCAACGGAATTTGATCCAACATGCATGACAGAGGTAACATAGGAGCCGTCAAAGAAGTTCCATTGTAACGGTGGAGAGAACCAAGTCCATGCCATTTAAACTTGTAAGCACTTTCACCAGGTTGGACACGTTGCACGTTACTTTCCACATGGTGATTTGCCACAGCAACAGCAACAACAGGATCAGCAGCACGGGAAACAAGACCATGGGCATGGCTAACCTCATGGTTGAGGCCAAGACTGCTCAAATGGTCAAGGTCATGATCGCTTCCACGGAGGTGGCCAATATCATGGTGGACAATGTCTGGGTAATGCAAACATCCTAGCAGGCAAGGGGTCCCCTTCTACCGATGCTAAGCATTCACGGGCATGCGGTGTCACGGCACACTCGGCTGCCATCGTGCACATGCATGCCTTAAAGAAAAATCTCCAAAACATAAGGGAGGCGCTGGTGGACGTGTTGGTCATCTCCCCTGCATAGCCATGAGCAGGGTTTTCAAGACCCCCACTATCCACCAGTGGGCTACTATCTGGAGTTGTTGTGGGTTATAAAGAAGAAAAGGGTGATGAATCCATGTTTTTCTATGATAAAACCAAGAACTCTGAGTTTTTTTACCACTCATTTTCAACCATTTATGTACCGTTCATGATTCATGACTTCCTCTACCACAACTAATCATGCCCTCTTTCTAATGTGGCCAAGGAAAACAGAAAACAACATAAATGCCTGGCTGTAGCCATGAAAGAAACTGAATTCCGTTTTCTAGAAGCTATATGTGTGCTTTACAAAAGGAAATTGTGAACATCGATATTGATGGATGTACTTGTAAGTCTAGAGATAAGCATGCCTGCCTCTGTTAAGAACTTGTTAATACATCTACCTCTATCATAGAAGGAAATAGTATGTGGTAAAATGGATGGTATGATTAAGATACTGAATATTAAACATGCCTATTGTATCTTCCACTTGGAGGACAAGCCCCCATGGAGCCTTTTAATGTAATTTAGAACAAATCATGACCATGCAGCTCCATGGCAAGCTAGTAGGAGGGTGTACATGGTAAGTAAGAAACACAATCGGCATAATCATGGTGTTTATAAAGAGGTACTAATGACTAGTATTTTAACATTGTGACTTACACTGTCAAGCTTCACGACCACTATTCTCTTAATTGTATTGGATCTCATAACCACTAATGGAGTTATAGTCTATCATGGGCGTGAAGTTGTGGCCTTGCACAATGTGGGAGACTTTCACAGCCCGGAGCTTTGAACTTACACCTAAACGATTATTCCAGGTACAGCCCCTTGTCATCACCTCCACACACTGGATATGCGTGTCGGCTCACTATGCACCCACGCGACCCAAGAATGGTGCGCTACTACATAGTCTTCAATCGGTGTCTGGCAAGCAGCCAAGTTCCGGAGCTTCTGCCCTTCCAGAATCTCATCAGTCTTGGCCTTCTTTCTTTTGGTATACCATCAGGGGAGCTATCGGACGTGCCTAAAAGAGTAGATGCAATGTACGACATGCATGTGACAAAATCTGGTGATGCATGGCAAACAATGCAGGAGTTAGAACAACGATGTGTAAATGTTGAAATTGTTTAAGCTAACAGCACATAGTATCAAACATGGATTGTGTAAGAAAAATAGATATGGTAGACAAGAGATCCCAATAATCAAAGGAAACACTAAGACTGCACCCGGTGTCTGCCCCACAAGGAATGGGTATGAGGTGGGGCCTCGGTCTGCTCCAATGAACGAGGCTTTATCCGAAGCACCCGCAGATTCTCCGCAATGTCTTGAACCCAGTGCCTTTTCCATTCCTCATAATCCCCATCCCGATTCAGCCAGAAGAAGAGTTCTTCTGTGGAACCTGAGTTGAAGTTAACAGTGTTGGATGCCGAAGGTAGGGGCTGGACTGGAGCCGGTGCTACAGGAGCACCATGAATGGGATCCCAAGGCATAGCTAGCTGTGGTGGTGGAATTGCACCCCCAAGAGTTTGGTTCCCATGAACAGTGGGGATATCTGTTGAAGGGGTTGCCGGCCGATGCTGCTTAGACGGACGCAAAGCAGGGGACTGGCTTGGATTTTGGTTGTGGTGAGTGTGTTGCGCTGGCCGACCGTGGGCGTGTACATGAGTGGCGTTGCTAGGAATAGTATGACGTACAGCGGGTGGTGCAGCAGGTGGTGCTTCTGGTTGTGTAGCGGGTGGTGTAGGGGGTGGTGCTGCGGCTGGTGCAGAGGGTGGCGTAGCGGGTGGTGAAGCAGGTGGTGCAGCAGGAGGTGCAGGAGGTGGTGTAGCTTGTGGTGCAGCGGGTGGTGCAGCGAGTGGTAAAACCGTTGGTGCGATGGGTGGTGCAGCGGGTAGTGCAGCCGGTGGTGGCACAAGCTCAACAGTGGATCGCCACCCAGCAGAAGTGGGTCCTGCCGTGCAACCAAGGTTGCACTGCCTGGGGTCAGAATATGCTGATAAAAACATCGTGCCAGTGGCCTCGTGGCCAATTGGGGACAATGTAGCACGCGTGGCGGGCGGTACTAGGACAGCCCAGACAGGGAAACCCGTCCTCCACGGATAGCCGGGCGTGGTGTGAAAGGGGTTGGACGAGGTGAGAGCGTGGTTGTTCTTGGACATAGTGCCTAAGTACATGGGACGGAGGATCGACTGGCAGGCCTAGGTGACTGGTTATGCACCTGTTGGGCGGAGGCATAAGCCCCTTCCCTCCGGGCACTTGTCCAGATTTGGGATGCCATAGCGCCGACAATGGATACCCATGAATTTTTTTCCAGCAATGTATGTCTCTCATACCCTGCACATTGACTCATCTCGCTTGATGATGAGCACCAAGGCCATGTTGATGTTCCACCTTGTACACCCGATGCCCTTGCATGGCCGCTAGTGTGTACTAGAGACTCCGAAAGTGATTGAAGACTGAAGAAAAGAGTGGGCAACTATCCCTGCCAACAGTCGACCTTTGCTCACATACACTTGTGACCATGCAATGAAGTCGAGACCTGTGCATGTCATCTCCATGGCGTTTTCCTGGCACTGAGCATGTCATGGATCCATTACATCATTCTTCGTGAGTGGTTTGTAGCCATTTCTTTTTCAATTTGCACATGCGAGCCTGAACAAACTGGTTTGCGACCCTACACTTTGTGCACATGCAGGTTCGGCAGAAAACCTAAAATCCACGCATGAAGGGTGTTTTTGCTACATCGTCATGTACTTGGTTGTGACAAATGTCAGCATCATGAACGTGAACATCGCAGAAGGGACATGAATCGAATGGTTGACATACACAACTACGTTCTCCATTGAATGAATGTATAAAAAGCAGCCAAACCAACTCTTGGTAAAAATTCAATTCAAAGAAATTTGCATGCATACACATGTAGCACATGAGTGTATGGATGATGGAAAATCAACTCAAAATCTTGGTTTTGTTGAAGAAAAGCAAAAACGTGCCGATAGTCCAACAAATGCAACGCAGGTAATGGTAATCATTGATAACAAAAACTACCGTGGATTGATCGTTGCTTTTGACGAACGACATTGGCAGATGGTAGTTTTTCATCCGAATGACGGGCACATGGTTGCAATTCCTCCCAGTAGTGGGCAATTGACAGTCACACTTCACGTTTTATTTGTACGCGAGCCATTTCACCCATTTTACAACCCCTCGGTTGTGCTTGTAGCAGTATTGCGAGTTGGTCGTCCTCGTACCACTCGTCAAACTTTGCGATCTCACAAACTCTCATTTGCAGCAATGTGAACCGTTCAAATGGGTGATCGGTCGACGCATATCTTTATGACTGGACAGGAGGTTCACCGTCTGGTACTGTCTATTGCTGTTCTTTTCCTCCTCATATGTCTTTGCAGCTTTCCTCCCTCTTTGGCCTGTTGCTAGCACTTCCTACAGTCACAAGAGATGTGTCTTTGCTTCCTGCAAATCCAACACGACAGTTGATCGTGTTAATTGATGGTGTCAATCACAATCGGGGATGAGGTTTCCATTAGCTATGACTATCCGTCGCCATGATATGGATCGTGGTCTTAGGATTGCCAGCCGTTCGATTCCTACATCTGACCGTTATAGTCCGTACTATACATGGAATCAATTACTGCGGTCATTTACTGAAGATTGTCTTGGATGCTGAACATGGCAATTGTTTGCCTGATGTTGCACTTGAGACCGCTGTACTAGAAATAGGGTTTTTCAGGGATGAGTTCACTGCCAGTGATTTTGTTTTCTTGGGAAATGACGCATATAGGAGGCCACACTGGACTGCTGATGTACCCTACTGATATCTAATTTTGATTATAATCATGTTTTCTCCCATTTTTTGGTGAATTTGAATGCATTTTCTAAAGTTGTTATAACACCCTAATTAATTTGAAAAATCCACGTGACAGGGTGTTTGCTCTTGTCATGTTTAAAAAGGCGAATTTGCAAGTAATTCATCCGCAATCATGGTGAACATCCCAATCGCACACTGAATGTGTGTGAGCGGGATGTGCAGATGGGCGGTGTCAGAGCTATTTGTTCATTCTCACACACCAGTCCCAGTGCGAGTAAGTGATTTTGTGCCAGTCGGACGATACGAATGGCCAATAGATGCGGGCATGAGCCCGTTCGTCGTCGATTTTGAGGAACAGAATTTCTTTTGAAAAAAGTTTAGGAGCTAACCAAATAACATTTTTGTTCAAAGAATTGAACAAGATTAAAGATCACATAACTCTACTAATCAAAGTGTTGTCGATAGTTGAAGTAAGACGAAGGCGCTCGCCAGGTGCCTGTGTATAGCGGTTAGATAAGTCAGGAGCAGGGGGCGTTGTCGACTCAGATGTAGGCGTGGACTGCACGGAAGGCGTGTTAGCAAAGGATGGTGTGGCCTCGACGGCCGGGGACGGCTCCATGCCAGATGCGGACGCGTCAGCAGCCAGGGACAGGGATGGCTTAGAGCGCGATGCGGGTGCGGACTCAGGATCGGGCAGGGCCTCAGACGCAGATGCAGGCTCAGATGCAAACTCGGACGTGAGCGGGAACGCAAAGGTAGGGGTGGCATGGCGAGCTGCAGATGAGACGGGGTTAGAGGCGCCAACGGGTACAACCCCCATGGACAACCCCTGGGGTGCCAGTGAAGGAGTGACCGCACTGGGCGGGGGCAGTGGGCCAACCACGGTAGGCACCTCCCCCAAACAACGAGCTCTAGCACATCTAGGGGCATGAGCAGTGTGGAGAGCGTGGATGCAAGCAAGGCTGCGGAACGTGAGGTGCTCGAAGAAGACAGCGTCACACGACTCCACGATATGTGCCGCTCAGGGTCCCATAACCGCCAAGCCTTCAATCACATGGCCACATTGACAAAGATGTAGATGCGGCCGAGCGGAGAGAGCTTGCTCCCTTGCTGCTCCGGCGTGCACCAGACGTAGGTGAGGGAGTCCCAGACACAGGCCAAGCGCAAATCGGCACGATGGCCGTACCATAGCTTGTCAGGTATGCGGTGGTTTGGGAAGGGGCCATGTGGGATGCGATTCCAGACCCAGGACATGTACGCCATCCCCTTGAAGCCAAAGGTCTCAGGTATGGTGCTTTCGGTGCGCATGGCATGGACTGTATCCTCCATGGTGCGGTTCCACCGTTTTGAGATACCATCCTACTGGAGGCTAGCGAGAGCGGAGAGGTTGTGGAAGACACCTAGCTCGGTGAAGTAGCGCACCATGTCACCAAGGTACTTGCCACCGCAATCAAAGAAAATGGTTTGAAGCATGTAGCGGGATAGGCCTTCGCCCATGACCAGCCAGACGCTGATAGCAATGACAGTATTGCTCTTCTGACACATAAAGTAAACCCAGGGCATGCGCATGAAGTCATTGCTCAACGTCAGAATGTAGATCTGTGGTCCTCCTAAAAATCGATAGGGATCGGACACATGAGGTCGGAGTGGACGAGCTCCAGGAGCTGACGAGCCTTAGCGACTGACTCAGGGTAGGTGGACCGGTGCATTTTCCCTTTGGCACACGACAGGCAGTCGGACATGGGCGACATCTTGAAGGATGCCGCATCAAGACCGAGGTGCACATGACAGAGGCGTGCATAGCTGGAGAGGGAGGATGGGAAGACATTGGCACTGTCGCATGTGTCATTGACTTGGTACTACTATATTCAATATAAAGAAGTGCTACTTGTCTGGATCCCCTCCCTTAGCACTAGAAAGTGTATTAGTGGTTGTTATGGTGTATCGAAAAGTGTAGCTTGAGGAGCCTTCTTTCTTGAATTAGTGTATTCGGAGGGAGATGCGGACATGTCGATACACAAGTAAGAAAAGAACTTCAATGCCCTGATTCACTTCTCGATACAATCGCCCCATACACTTGGGGGTTTTGTGGAGGGAGGGGATTTGGGGTCTCGTTCTGGCGGGATCGTAGTGCACTGAACTGTTCACGTACATCTTTAAAACTGGTTACACAAACAACGCGAGAGATGTCGGATGTTGGGAACCGACGGTTTACAAATATGTAATACAGATGTACTCAAGTCTGTTTTTTTTCTTTCTGTATACCAGATACACTTCCAACTACACTCCCGTAATACACTTGTCCGCTTGGGGAAGGAAGGGGAGGTCCTCATATCTAGCCCCCCCCCTCCCTAGCAGTGAAAAGTGTATTAGGATGGTGTTTTGGAGAGAATAGCTAGAGGAGCCTTCATTTTAACTATTTTATTGGGGGGGGGTGGCCACGCTAATACACAATTCCAAAAAAATGTTTTTTCCCCAATACACTCCTTGATATAGTTCCCCGATACACTCGGGGATTTTGTGGGGGGGGGGTCCAGTTGGGATCCTGTTGTGGCGGTGTCGAAGTACACTGAACTGTTTGTGTACAACCTTCGAGCTGGTTCCGTAAACAAAGCAAGAGATGCTGGATGATGGGAATCGTTAGTGTACGAGTACTTAACATAGATGTAAAAAAGTCTATTCTTGCTTATGTTTACCAGATACACTACCCGCTATACTCCCGCAAGACATTAGTCCACTTTGGGACGGGGGGTTCCATATGTCCAGATCCCTCCTTCCCCCCCAAGCAGTCGAAAGTGCATTAGGATGGGAGTTATGGTTAATCATCCCACTTTTATACAATTCATACTCTATGTATTGTAGTTATCTAACATCGTCACTTCCTACTAGTTTACTCGCATGTATTCGCTTGTCACATCACTTTTTTCTCAATGCACAATATTCATATTGTGTTATAGGATCGTCATTATCCATTTTGTTTAAGATAAGATATAACTTGGCATATGTATGGATTACAAAGTCATCTTGGTTATATATGTTGTACCTAGAATTCGTCCATCATGTACCGAGGCATAGATGACGAATACAGTAAGACTGTCGGACCACTATCGTTGTTTCCCAATGTTCGAGAGGGTCGTACCTGTTATTCGGTCGAAGTTGACCCCCCCCCCACCCAGGTCCGAGTGTAGCTGGGGATTGTTTCGGGGAGTATCATGGACAATGGGAAACATGTACACTTGTGTATGTCTTGATCGCCCCCCCCCCCCCAACTCTCGCGACGGTACCCCCCCCCAAACACCCCGAGTGTATTGGGCGGGCGTATCGGGGATTGTATCGCTAGTCCACGCACAATTGTACACAAGTGTACCAATACACTTGTGTATTACTACTTGACTAGTTACTGGCCGATCCAACTCGTCAATTGCTGTGAATCGACGGTTCACATGGTATACAAAAAAGTCAGACACAAATGCAAACAACTTCCGTATTGCTCAAAAACTGCTTTTTGATTTGTCACAAGCGGAGTAACAACTCCTCGATTGGAGCCCCCCCCCCCCCCAACTCTCGCGACGGTACCCCCCCCCAAACACCTCGAGTGTATCGGGCGGGTGTATCTGGGAGTGTATCGCTAGTATACACACAATTTTACACAAGTGCATCAATACACTTGTGTATAAATTCGGTCCCCCTCCATATACACTGTCCGATACACCCTCGCAATACAATACAACTTCGGGAGAGGGGGGGGAGGGGTCGACGAGCTCCTCCCTCCCCCTCGCTACGGTGGATGGGGGGGGGGCGCTCGAGCGATGACAAAAAGACATGACGTGCGACTTTGTGAACAGGCGAGTGGGTGATCGGGACACCGCATACTCATGAAATTAGCTTACTCATGATTGAGGACAAATCAATGTCATCCATTTAATTACAAGATTAGCATGACGTTTTCAAAATGCACAAAGTAGGTAACAATATAAATTGATAAACATCGAAGTTACTTTTAAAGAGTGTAAATTCACGCAAAAAAAATCAGCGTACATTTTTGTTGAGAAAATCCAGTGAAAGTCTCTTGTTCAAGTCCATTAGACGAACCGTGAACGTGATTCCAAGAAGCGATTTCTAGGAAAAATTGTTAATTGTCTGGGGTAGTTTCCTAGAATGATCCTGACCATATGTTCTAGTCATGTACACTACTAATGAAGTGTGTGGATTTGGGGTGATTGGGCATAAATGTAGGATGGTACATCGGAGAGTGTATCTTGAAGAGCCTTCTTTTCAAAACTAGTGTATTCAGGGGACGTGGGGACATGCTGATACACAAGTTTGAAAAAACTTCATTCCCCCGATGCAATCCCCGATACAGTTTTACGATACACTCAGGGATTTTGTGGGGGGGAGGGGTCCAGTTTGGGTCCAGTTGTGGTAGAATTGATGTACACTGAACGATTTGTGTACAACATCTCTCGCTTTGTCTACATAACCAGCTGGTTATGTAGACAAAGTGAGAGATGTCAGATGCTAGAAACCAACGGATTAAGAGTATTTAATGTAGATGTACACAAGTCTGTTTTTTTCCTGTCTACCGGATACACTCCCCATTACACTCCTGTAATGCACTTGTCCACTTCGGAGGGGGTCTCGACATCTCAATCCCCCCCTCTCGAAAGTGTATGGGGTGGGGTTTTGGAGAGTGGATGTAGGGGAGGCTTCTCTTTTAGACTAGTGTATCTGGAGGGAGGTGCGGACATGCCAGTAAACAAGTCCAAAACTGCTTTGTTCCCTTTATGCAATCCTTGATACCATTTCCCAACACACTCCGTGGTTCTGTGGGAGGGGGGGGGAGGGGGAGGGGAGGGGGGCTTTGTCTTAGAGAAAATGGCAACCTCAACCCTATCTAGATATCGCCCTAAGTTGTCATATGGATGGCCATGGAAGGAACGAGGCATTTTGGACCACTCGCTTTATGTAACATCAGTACAAAGGACAAGAAAACCGATGCATAACTTAAGGGACATACATAGGCTTCCTAAATAAAGCACAATGCATGAAGTTTTCTTTTGTACCGCAATAACCCAATACACAAACATTGAGTGAAAGTTTTCATGTAGAAAAAACTCGGATGACTTCCACTAAAGACCTAGTGTTAAAGAAAAGTGAGCATCTCGATGTAAGCTTCTGGAATGTATTCATAAACAGGATGTACTATACACAGGTATCATACTTTATTTCAAGGGGATGATTACCCATAACTCTCCTAATGCACCATTTATCGATTAGGGAGAGGAATTTGGGAGGGAGGGGTTTAACATCAAACATGTCCGGGTAGTTCAATCAAACTCCCTGTGAAGTTGAGCTACCAGGTGGGATGAATGTCTAGGTTTTGAAAGGGAGGGGGACGAGGCAGTGACACTCCTTACCTCTCAGAGGAAACCAAATGATTACAAGACTGAACGGCTGTAGTTGTCAAGCAAGAGGATTAACAAGAGGTTACAAGGACTGTTTTGCTGAGTGGAGCGTGGATAGTTCATAGGGATGAGGTGCAAAATAGAAGACATATGTTGGATAGTTCATATGGATGAGGTGCAAAATAGAGTATTCAAAGAATAACAACAAATGGATGCTTGTGCTTAGCATGAAATGCACTTCAATGAGAAGTGTCAGACATGTTGAGCGCTTGTAGAAAAGAGCAAGAAACAAAATGAACCATATGTTGGATCTTGCATGATATGTTCTAGACGTATAAAAGTCCCTAAGCCCCACGAGTGGGTAAACATGTCCTCACATTTGTGGCCCACCGTGCGTAGAACTCAGAATTTGTATGCCACTTGGACGAGGGTATTTTGGCCACCTGCCCCAAACCATTCGACCACTTTCTATAATGGCCGACGGAAGTATCCCAACCGTATTGAAGTTTCAATACTATTTGGTCCACTTCTCAATGGCGCTGAATTTTACGACTTCATGACTCGATGTTATCAAAATCTTCCAACTTCTAGGTGGAGTTTCTTGAAGGTACTACTCACGAAGTGGCATGGCACGCATTGCTTGACTCGAGCATCCAAGATCCAACAGACACACCATTGTGTTTCTCACTACTGTAAAGATGTGTTTGACATGTCTGACACTTTTCATTGAAATGCACTTACCCCTAAATACAAAACACGCTATTGTCCCAAATTCTCTCATTGTCTTCTGTCCCGGACCTAATTCATGTTAACTATCCATGTTTGCTCAACGTAACACTTGGTATCAGAGCGCAATGACACTAGAGTGGTAGCCGAGGCATCAACTACAAGGCGACAACCTCGCACAAGTCTCTAGCAAATCTCCATCGTCTTGAAATTTGCAAACATTGCAACAACAACGGTGAATGAAGCAAGCGCACCATACGATGAGTAACGGTATCCGACAAAGAATCTAGCAAGGGAGGATCAACAGCACGTATGCAACAATGCTCGCTTAGAAAATCAGGAGACAACAACGTTTTGCAGTGAATGGCTCAGCACCGACGACCGTGACGGCCAACGTAGTGATTGGCCCCTCGGGCTCAGCAAAACATTTGCTTCGTCGATGCCAAATTGGATGATACCCACCATTATGGGAGGCATTGGCCAATGAGTTAGCATAAATGAAGACATGTACCAGAAGATTTTTGGACTCAAATGCCTCAATACCCATCTACTCCAACAACTCAACGGAGCAATGGATGAGCTTCATAATGCAAGGTGTGTTAAGTACTAGTCGCTGAGAGGAACATCCAACTTTTGAGTAAGCTCCAGATTTGACCAGAATATCCTGAGTCGATCAATCCTTTGAACTCTAGAGGACCAATAGTCTGGATGAGACTGACGTCATTGGAATAACACCTCACCGCTACTCCAGTCAACCACCGACGATAAAAGATTGACCTTCAAGCCACTTTTGTGTGGCACAACTTCAATTTGGTGGTGCGACCTGAAGACCATCCAACGGCAGTAGGAGACCGAAAAGGTGGATCGACGGCTCATGTGACCACTCTCACATAGTCAAACTCAAGCATTATATCTTTCAGGAAAATCAGTCCACTGTGGTACGCATTGCCTTGCCTGCCGCCAGCAGTGACGTAGGCAAGTGGCTCTAACCTCGCCCCATGCACAGCATTGTGAGCGGTAACCCTGGCACAAAGGCCATCGGCTTGAGTGCTCGCGGCTTCACGGAGGTTCACCCTGGCTGTGGCACTGGCGTGGCACTACTTTCCCACGAGCACGACCTCGCTCGTGACACTGCTGAGTCTATGGTCACGATGAATCCTCCCTCCATAACGTATACCCTAGCCACGCACAGTGTGCCATCGTCTTCTCCCGACCCCACAACTCTGCCTGAGGCCTTATCAGCCCCCGACGTTGAGCACTGGCGGGTTTTTTGCGTGGCTGAGCTTGACGTCATTCGTGAGCACGCGGTCTTCGAGTTTGTGGACTTGGCAAAGAACCGCAAGGCCATCAAGGCCAAATGGGTTCTCCGCAGGAAGCTCAAACCAGATGGCACGGTGGAGCGCCACAAAGCCCGCCTGACCGGGGTTCTCCTAGGTCGCTGGTGTGGACTACACCGAGACCTTTTCATTCGTTGGCCGGATGATGACGACGCTGATGTTGTTGAGCCACGTGGCATAGCACGACTGGGAGCTCCATCGGATGGATGTCAACAACCGTTTCTAAATGGGGACCTTGATGATGAGATCTACATGGTCCAACCACCCGGCTATGAGGATGGCGCCGGTTGCATGTACCGACTGCAAAAGGCCTTGTAGAGCTTGAATTAGTCGCCTCGCTGCTAGAACCAAGAGATCATCGACACGCTGAAACATGCCGGATACATGCAGAGTGACGCTGACCCATCCCTGTTCCTCTCGCATTCCCCAACGCTTCTCATTGTCATCCTCACATACATGGGTGATAATCTCATCGCCTCGCCTAACATGGAAGCAGTGAGCGCCGCCAAGGGTCCTCTTCTCGACCTACAAGAAGAAAGACCTCGGAGAGGCCTCCGTCTTTTTAGGGATGGAGATCGTGCGCGACTGTGTCCGCTACATGCTCCGCATCCAACAGGCACGCTAGACATAAGCTATGAGGGAGCGCTTTACTGACCTCCTCGTTGCCATTCGCACTACCTCCACGCCCATTACCCATGAAGGGCAGGCTGCCCTGGAGGTGGACGACCCAACCGGCCTCGGGGAGCCAGACGACGTGACCTTGTACCTACGAGTCATTGGCTCGCACATGTACTTGGCCACCACGACACGGTCCGACATTACCTTCACTGTCAAACTGCTCGTCCAGTTCTCGCAAACTCTGCGCAAGCAAACACTGGAGGCAACCATCCGGTGTGTGCGCTACATCCTATCCACCACGCGCATCTGTGCTTTCGCAAGCAGGTGTCCCTCATGCTCGACGTGTACACAGATAGTGCTTGGGCGTGGAGTCGAGATAGCAAAAACTGCACTGGATACATCATCCCCATTGGGGGCACATCGTTGTCTTGGCATAGTGGGAAGCAGGGCTGCATTGCATGCAGCACGAAAGAGGCAAAGAATGTTGTTCTGGGCGTCAGTGTGGCCGAGTACATCTGACTTGTCCGTCTATTGCGTGAGTTGTGTCTGTCCATTGCTTCCCATGTTGCTTCGCTGTGAAGACATGATTATTGAGGCCATTGCCAAGAACTCAGGCGTGTTCCATGCATGCATGAAGCACATCAACATCGAGCATTGCTTTGTGCGTGACCTCGTTGACCGTGATGAGATCCGAGTCGTCCATGTAGACACTCACAGGCAATGTGCTAAATTTCTGCCCAAGGCTCTTGGTCGCTCGAAGCTTCATGTGACCACTCGTTCCGTGGGACTCTGCCTCGTTCTCGTTATAGGTAGACTCCTCATGTGCCATCTTGCATGTGCTATACTTGCTGCTTGCAGCATTTGTGCGTGTGTCCTATATCGTACAACGTCAGTGTCTGCATGTGCATGGACGTGAATCTCCCCGCGGTTATGGGGTAGTGTTGTTTTGTGTGTCACACACAACTTACGGTGGCCACCATGGTTCATGTCCATCCACGTGCAGATCCCTAACACGGCAACGGTGGGAGAAGACCGGCCGCTGGACGGGCGCCCGGAAGACATCTATCATAGCTAGATCCTTGCTGTGGAACGACACATAAGCGTGCAGCCTGTCACGATGTAACTCTTGTTAACGTGGCCTGTCTGGCTTGGACGGCTCGTCGTTCTGACGTGTCTACAAGGAGTTATGTCCAAATGCGTGTTTCCACCTGTGTTTTGGTAGAAAATTATACGCTTGTGCGCGCCGTGTGGGCGTGCACCAGTTAGGCCTAAGACCCTACGAAGTCAGCCCAAGGCTCAGTTGCTCTCTCTCTCTCTCTCTCTCTCTCTCTCTCTCTCTCTCTCTCTCCCAGATGCATTGATGCGTCATGCTGGTCAGACCCTTATAGTGGATTTATGGGCTACTGCACAGCACTTGCTTGCATGCATTCTGTTAACGACAACCTTAGAGACATAGATAATCTCATCTATGTAATGTATATTACAGGCGTCACTGGCATCATGTTGCAACGCATTGTGACGTCGCAACTGGAAGTGCAAGGAGGGGGGGGGGGACGTGTTATGCCACTGGCGTACACGAGTCCCTAAACTCCATTAGGGGGCTTTTGTGTTGTTACACCTATGTCCTACTACTTGTGGACCTCAGGATTTTTGCGCGAATTGGCCGAGGGCATTTTGGCCACCTGCATTAACTCATAGTGCTCTGCTCCCGAAGGTTCCAACACATTCATCCACTTTCCAAAAAGGTTGAAAGAAGCGTCGCAAATCGTGTCGACATTTCAATTATATTCCGTCGAAGTCTAGATGACATTTGAATTATGCAAGAAGACGCCTTGTTATTCTCGATACCCCTCGAAGCCTATGCAGATTTTCTTGAGGTGACTACTCACGCCGTTGCTTGGGCCGCTTGATTTGAACGTCGAAGACCATATACATGCCTCATTTTGTTTCTTGTTATTGTACATGTGTGTTTGACATATCCAAAAACTTTCATCAAAGTTTCATTGTTGCAAAATGTAAATTTTCCAAGCGTCCCGATCCTTCAAACAGTATTCTCCTCCGCACCTCATCCTTGTGAACCACTTACGTCCCGTTGGGTGCAAGAAACGGGGCTTGAGTTTTGAAGGTAGAGGCGAACTGGGATTATTGGTATGTAGTAGGGGTGGATGGGGTTTATTGGTCCAATTCTTAGATATGCAAGGATCAAGAATCACAAAATAGGCGGTAATCAGTTTTTCACCGTATTTCTTAAGAGTCTATGTTTGATGGCTCGGAGTATAATAGACAGTATTTGAGGTATATTTGGCAATTTAATTAGATCCTATTCAAAAGCGGTAGCAGGATCGGCTGTGGTTGCTTTTGGCCGCACTGCTGATGGCCTCGTAGCCGACGTGGA
Source organism: Penium margaritaceum (assembly GCA_023375785.1). NCBI lineage: Eukaryota > Viridiplantae > Streptophyta > Zygnematophyceae > Desmidiales > Peniaceae > Penium > Penium margaritaceum. The sequence goes on from SZWC01002256.1 coordinate 103,531, forward strand.
ATGGTTAGAGTGCAGCAACCGTGAGACCCCCAAAAAACTGTAACGAACTCGTGCTGTCAACGTGCTCGCCATCGCCTCGCTCGTGTCTGCGTGAGTGACTCTCTTGGTTTGAGACACCGAGCCAGTTTGAGACGGCCTGTGTCTCAAACCGAGAGAGCCATTCGTGTGGTGTGTGGCTCGCTCGTTGTAGCCACCCACTTGCGGATTCTGTCCTATCCCAACGTCGGTCATGGTGTGCTTGGCCAGTCCACGTCAGCTGCTGGGCCACACAGCGGAGTGGTTACGTCCGTGTAGAGAAATCCAAATGAATTCCAACATCTCCTCCAGCAGTACCAGCAGCGGCAGCAGCAGTCGCAGCTGTTGCAGCTTCAGCAGTAGGTGCGGCAGCAGCAGCCGCAGCAGCTGGTACAGCTCGCCACCGACACAGTACATCACATTCTTCGCTGCCCAAGCTTTTGGAGCCCCAGCGCTGGCCAACCCCCGCAGCAGCACCGGATTCTGGCCCCGCTGGGTGCACCGAAAGCAATGCCTACAACTGCTCTCGGCTGGGAGAGGTCACTCTCTTCCCATGTCAATGGGCCGCAGCGGATCAGCACAGCCATGCATTCCTGGTTGTAAGCCGGGCATTGTCCGCGTCGGTCCGAGGATTCAGTTTTAAAGATTCAAGCACAAGATCTGAATCCTTCAGAACTTCAGGACAAAAAAAAAAAAACCCCTCTATCTTCCGATTCAGACGGACTGAAGAATCGTCAAGGCCTCGAAGCTGTCAGGCCCACCAAAGAGAGGTTTTCAGGCCCAAGAATTTTGCAAACATGGGGGCCAACCACGGCGGCCACGACGAGCACGAGGAGGAGGTCGCGCTGGCCCCTGGTCCTGGCGCGGTGAGTTTCCCAGCTGGAATGTGGCGCCTCTTGGAGATCGGAAGAGAATCATCTGCTCGGTTGCTGCTGATCTCAGCTGTGTCGGGTCTGCGGCCGTGACAGACTGTACTAAAAAACAACCTTATGGATCCGTTGGAATGCGTTTGTTTGCTCGGCCGTGACAAGCCTGCGGCCATGACAGAAAATGATTACCTCATGAACGCTTTGCAATGCATTTAGAAGATGAATTGCTCCGCCGTGACAAGCCTGCGGCCATGACATGTCTGCAGCCAGGACAGATTGCTGACGCAGGCGACATCACTTCAGTTGCATTGCAGGTTTTACAGCCATTGAGGGCTAACGAGTGACTGGACGATGCATTCTCTTGCTGCTGAGTGGGTGCAGTCACCTAGAATACCTACCACATACCCAAGTGCATGCGCTGTCTGTTTTGTTTGGACCAGCCCCCGACGGACAGTTGCGGAGCGGAAGAGGGCAGCTCGTCAGAGGCGCTGACATTCCGACTCATTGGCCTCTTCGGCATTCTCATCCTCAGCTTGTAAGCGTCTCTCTCTCTCTCTCTCTCTCTCTCTCTCTCTCTCTCTCTTTC
>SZWC01002256.1:132817-171791 GCA_023375785.1 Penium margaritaceum
CCTCGACCTTCGACCACCTGCAGGTGGTCGAAGGTCGAGGTCAGCATAGCTTCTTCCTGATTGACCAGCATGGGCCTACTGTTCCAGGCTTGCTTTCTCGACTGCTGCTGCTGCTGCTGCTGCTGCTGCTGCTGCTGCTGCTGCTGTGCAGGGCTTTGAAGGAATTTCCCTTGGCATCGCCGTTCTCAAGGCACAGCTCTCCATCCTCAAGTCAACTGTCATGGGCCTCACCTTCTGCTTCAGCACCCCCATCGGCGTCGCCATCGGCCTCGCCATCGCAAGCACCTACAACGGCAACAGCCCCGTCGCCCTTGGCATCGAAGGCGTCTTAAACGCCATCTCGTCTGGCATCCTCATCTACAACTCGATTGTCGACCTCATGGTGCCGACGTTCCACGTGCACGACGCCGACACGCCCGAGAACCCTGTCACGTTCTTCCTCGGCTTTGTGTTCTTGTTCTTGGNCCTCGACCTTCGACCACCTGCAGGTGGTCGAAGGTCGAGGTCAGCATAGCTTCTTCCTGATTGACCAGCATGGGCCTACTGTTCCAGGCTTGCTTTCTCGACTGCTGCTGCTGCTGCTGCTGCTGCTGCTGCTGCTGCTGTGCAGGGCTTTGAAGGAATTTCCCTTGGCATCGCCGTTCTCAAGGCACAGCTCTCCATCCTCAAGTCAACTGTCATGGGCCTCACCTTCTGCTTCAGCACCCCCATCGGCGTTGCCATCGGCCTCGCCATCGCAAGCACCTACAACGGCAACAGCCCCGTCGCCCTTGGCATCGAAGGCGTCTTAAACGCCATCTCGTCTGGCATCCTCATCTACAACTCGATTGTCGACCTCATGGTGCCGACGTTCCACGTGCACGACGCCGACACGCCCGAGAACCCTGTCACGTTCTTCCTCGGCTTTGTGTTCTTGTTCTTGGGGGCGGCCGCAATGACTGTGCTTGCCCTGTGGGCATGAGAGTCGCAAGAGGAGGCTCGTCTTCTTGGGGGGAGGAGGGGGGCAGGGGGGGAGGGCTCAAGGGTGGGTGTTTCAGACTGGCGGCGCCGCCATCATTACGGCAGCGGTGGTGTCGGCGCAACGTGGGTTTGTGTGGGGGATATGGAGGGCAGCTGGAGGAGTGACTTTTCCATTCAACAGTCGAGGTTCACAGGGACGTTTCTCCAGCAGAGAAGAGTGTGACAAGTGCTTGTGGGACAGATGGGGATGAAGGGTATGGGAGAATAGAGCAACTGCCTGAAAACTTCTTTCATTTGTTGTCATTGATGTGCCAACATGTTCCGGTTAGCTGATGCACTAGCAAGTAGGCACTTGCAAGAAGTAGGAATAGTCAAGCTAGGGAGACAGTTTTCTAAGCTTCAATAGATTTAGCAATGCAGATAAAAATTGCAACTGACAACAACATAACATAGTCACCTGTTACTCCACATGGCGGTTGACACACAGGAATGTCCACTTGTCCTAGAATATGACCAAAGCCATTGCTTCTGTAATGTCTCTGCTCACAGTCATCATAGCGGTATGCAGTCTATACCTATAGACAGGGATGGAAGCGGTACTCCCGGTACCGCGGTATATCGCGCTATCGTGGTACCGTGATACCGGTATTCTTTTGGCGGTACCTGGTACGGTATCGGTACCCACCTCAAGGGGTACCCCTCTTCTGTACCGCGGTACCGTACCGCGGTATGGTGCCGCGGTACTTCGAAACTCAAAGCAACAGTAGCAAAGCTGTATTTCAAGTCACCGTTTTCTAGCCTATTCTACACATTCGCAACGGATTTTTACGTAGTTCACGTTAGGATTTCAGTATTAGTCAATTTCCCCACTCGAAAAATGAGTTTTACAATCGACGGTACAGGATGTACCGCGGTACAACTGGAACACCACGGTAATTTGCAAGTACCGCTGGTAATGCGGTACTAGTACCAGTATAAAAAATTGACCCGCCAAAAATCTTGTATGCCGCAGTACGAGTACCGTGGTATTTGCCTACAGCGGTACTTTGGTACCGCGGTACTCAATACCGCTCTTTACCATCCCTGCCTATAGATGCAGAATCTTCAGCTCGACGCTACGACTAACATCAGGGATAGATCCGCCATCAATTGGTGGACAGACATTGCAACGCATGCAAATCGGGCTAAAGAGCCAATCCACCAGGAAAACTCTAACAATTAAAAAAAGGGCCAAATAGCTCAGATACCCATAAAACGCAAAGTGTGACTCTGATCCGCCCGGTAGCGGCAAGAAAAACACTCAAACACCAAGTCAAAAAGCATGCTCGCTTGTGGCATGCTTCGACGGATGAGCATGAAAAACAAATTTCATTCAAATCGTACCGGCGCGGACATCGCTCCCACACGAGAATCGCGAGGGAGCGATGACCGTTTTTTTTTGTCACGTTGTAACGGGTCGTGTCTCCAGCTCCTGCTCTGAAGTCGTCGTTGGAGTTCGCAGAATGGCGTTCTCAGTCCTTGTCAGGGGTTTACCCCCTTCGCAAGACAGAGGGGCAATCGTCATCAACGACCCAGAGCAAGGAGACTCGAATACTTCGAGTCTCCGGAGGCCCATTTCCGTTTTTAACCAAACCCCTTGTTTTGGGACCCAAACCACGGGTTTTTACCTCGAACTCATGTGTTCACACGAGTTGTTTTGTTTGTTTTATGTCATAGTTCGTTGTAAACGAACTTCGATTTACGTTTTGTCGTTCTGGCGCGAAATCGTCGTGTGCGAGGCACGTCGGCGATTTCGCGCCAGCTATTTCGACCTCACGCTCGCTCCCTCTATCCCTCGTCCTCTCTTGCTCGTTTGCAAGGAGGGCTAGGGGGGGCGATGGCACGAGGCCACGAGGCCTCGCCCTTGAGGCCCTCGTGGCCCCTCAGCCGCCGATCAAGCTGAGGCCGCGATCGGCGGCTGGCGGCTGGCCAGCCGGTAGCCGGCCGGTCGCTTGGCTGGCCGTCGGCCGTCCAGCCGGCCGGCAGCGAGCTGGCCGACGGCCAGCGAATTGCTGGCCGCCGGCCAGCTCTGGCTGACGCGAGGGGTGGTGCGCAACCAACCCTCGCTTCAGCAAGGAGGGAAGGCCTAACCAGCCCTCCCGCTACATTCCTCCCCACTTATTATGAACCGTCCCGGTTCATGAACAAGTAGGATTGTCAGTCAGTGAGTCATCAACATTGTGAAAGAAAACTAATAACTTAGATCTAAGCTGCAGCTTGTAGGTCAGCACGGCTAGCGGCCTCCCCCCTTTAGGTTGGAGCGTCCGAGCGACAACCATGTTGAGCGTCCCCAACCTCCTATGGTCGCTGTCCATGAATGCTGCCTCGTGGGAATGTTGTTCACTTTTTCCGCGTTCAGGTGGTACCTCCTGCCACGCGTCGATCTGTGCGAGCTGCAAGCTGGCTCCAGTACTCGTTGACCACGCCTGTGGGCAACCGAGATTTGGGCTCCCATGAATTATGTTCAGGTCCACAACCAGCCCAATGAACGAGGTACTCCCTGACAACGCACGACCGAAGAGTACGCTCTTGGTGCTGGAGTAGGCGAAGGACCTCGTATTGGCCGTCGGCAGCTAGGACTGCTGGCGGTGGCTGAACGGTTCCTTCTGCCTTGTATGGAGCCAGCAGGCTCACATGAAACACGTCATGTATCTTCATACTCGGCGGAAGTAGCAATCGGTATGCCACTGGCCCGATGCGTGCCACAATGGGAAACGGCCCAATCCACTTTGGTAGAAGTTTTCTTGCCCCTGGCGACTTCAGCCAAAGGTTTTTAGTGCTAAGCATCACTTTGTCACCGATGTCAAATGAGACCTCCCGGCGACCTTTGCCGGCATATGCCCCTTGAACGGTGTGAACTGTTCGGACTCGTTCACCGAGTTGTTCACCGCAAACTCCTCCGGTGCTAGGAATTCGTCCCAATCATGCATGGCAGGGTCCACGTACATGCGGAGCTTCTGCTCTAGAGTGAGATTCATACGCTCTGTTTGTCCGTCAGTTTGAGGGTGAAATGCTGTCGACATTTGCGACTCACTGCCGAAGTACTCGTGCATCTTTTGCCAGAACTTACTAGAAAATTTTCGATCTCGATCGGAGATAATGCGCAACGGCAAGCCGTGGTACTTTACGACACCCTCAAAGAAGAGACGAGCGGTCTCCTCTGCGTTCACGTCAGTGGTTGTAGGAATGAAGTGTGTCATCTTCGTCAAAAGATCCACAACCACTGGTATTGCATCATGGCCACGGGCCGTGTCCGGAAGACCAGTAATGAAGTCCATGCTGACGCACTCCCATGGAGTCCCAGGAATGGGGAGCTGTTGGAGGAGTCCAGCAGGCTTCTTGTTGCTAGAATTATTCCGAAGACATGGGTCGCATGTCATGTAATATTTACGGACATCAACACTCCACCCTGGCCACCAATAGTGGTCCGAGAGTACCTGTCCGGTCTTTCGGGGTCCCACATGACCTGCTACTGGCGGGTCGTGGAACTGGGAGATAACCTTTGCTCGAAGGCCTCCCGAGTTTAGCACAACAACTTGTTCTCCATGCCAGAAGATTCCTGCGGCCTCCACCAAGACGTACTTGTCCAGATTTCGAGAGTCTTGAAACTAAGAATCCACACAGTATCCCATCCGGATCTTGTTTACGAAACCGTTGTAATGGATAATCTCTCGTGGTGCTTGCCGCAAAGGTGTAGGGGGATCTGGTGGTTGTACTGTTGCTGTTGCAATGGCCATAAAACACCCACTGCCCTCGGTGGTTGCTTTAATTTCCACAAGCTGTCGGCTTAGTGGATCGGCCACATTGATGCGTCCTGGCCGATATTCCCATGTTAACGAGAATCGACTTAGGTATTCACTCCAACGCGCCGCCGTCTTGACAGGTTCGGTTGCGTTTGGAAAAACACCAATGGATTATGGTCGGTCACGACCGTCACACCCCCTTCAGCACCCTCGAGGTAGCAACACCACATCTTGAAAGCGTGTACTACCGCAAGGAGCTCTTGATCCCCAGTCGTGTACCGTGTTTCCGCGGGAATGAGCTTCCGGCTCTCATACGCAACGGGGTGACCGTTCTGCACGAGGACGGCTCTGAGTCCTACTACAGATGCATCACATCGATCCTCCCACGGTTGCGATGGATCCGGAAGAGCTAGGACGGGCACCGTGGATAGGAGCTCTTTGACCTTGAGAAAAGCGTTCTCACAATCAGATGTCCATTCCCAACGCACATTTTCTTGCATGAGCCTGGTTAGCGGTGCTACCAAGGTCGAATACCCTTGCATAAACCGTCGGAAGTAGTTTGCAAGGCCCAGGAGATACCGTATCTGCCCAACATTCTCGGGACGTGGCCAGTCCACAACGGCTTGGACCTTTCGTGGGTCGACACGGATGCCGTCCTTGCCGACGATGTGTCCAAGGTATTCGAGTTCATCTTGTGCAAACTTGCACTTGCTCACTTTTGCATAGAACTTCTGTTCCCGAAGGATTGTGAGAACTTCGCGCAGATGTTCTATGTGCTCTTCCATTGATTTGGAGAAAACCAGGATGTCNTTTTCGCGTGAGCCTGGTTAGCGGTGCTACCAGGGTCGAATACCCTTGCATAAACCGTCGAAAGTAGTTTGCAAGGCCGAGGAAAGACCGTATCTGCCCAACATTCTCGGGACGTGGCCAGTCCACAACGGCTTGGACCTTTCGTGGGTCGACACGGATGCCGTCCTTGCCGACGATGTGTCCAAGGTATTCGAGTTCATCTTGTGCAAACTTGCACTTGCTCACTTTCGCATAGAACTTCTGTTCCCGAAGGATTGTGAGAACTTCGCGCAGATGTTCTATGTGCTCTTCCATTGATTTGGAGAAAACCAGGATGTCGTCCAGGTAAACCAAGACAAACTGTCCGCGTTGCTTGGCGAACGTTTGGTTCATTTCTCCTTGGAAGGTTGCCGGGGCATTCGTAAGCCCGGAGCATAGCACTCGGAAATGATAGTGTCCCATGTGCGTTCGAAATGCGGTTTTGGGCACATAATCTTCCGTGATGCGGATTTGACGGTACCCTTGAGACAAATCCAAGGATGAAAATACTTTTGCGCCTTGGAGTTGGTAAAAAAGGTCCTCAATCCGCGGTAAGAGGAATTGATTTTTCACTCTCAGCTTGTTCAACGTCCGATAATCCACGCACATGCGTAAACCACCGTCCTTTTTGTTCACAAAAAGAATCGGCACACCGTACGGCGAGCTACTGGGCTTGATCCACCCCTTTGCAAGGTACTCTTTGATTTGGCGTTTGGCCTCTCGCCTTTCTGCTCGACTAAGGTGATACATGGGTCTGAACGGAGGAGTCACCTCCGGTTGCAGCGCAATCATGTGGCCCATGTGTCTTTCTGGTGGAAGCCCAGACAGTGGGTCTTGGAATACATCCGAGAACTCCACCAATTGAGATCTGATCTCTTGTGGCGTGCCTTCCGTCACGTTGTCCTCCACTTTTTGCAGCTGATCCAAGAAGTATTGACAACCTTGTCGAATATGTCTCTTGACTTGCATTGCAGACAAGCTGGCATGGACTTTGAGTCGGGTCGGTGGATGTTTCGTACTCGGAATCAACGTAAAGCGGCGTTGTCCTTTTCGGAGGATCAAACACTTTGATTCAAAACACATTAGAGCCTTGTTGTCACGGAGCCAGGGATCGCCTAGCACCACGTCAAACGGGTCAAGAAGGTTGAGTACCTTCAACGTGACACTCTGTGTGTACCCTTGAATGCAAATCTTCGCTTCACAAGTACCGATCACGGGTACCGTACGGTTGTCACTGACAACAACTGCGCCATTCGATGGCTCATACTTCAGACCAACATGTCGGGTAAAGCCCAGGCTAACAAAAGAGTCGTCCCCTCCAGTGTCAGCCAGTACGTTCACGGGAGCACCAGCTAGGTGCCCTTTGAACTGCATTGTCATGTTGCCTCCACTCTTCCGAGTGAAAAGACTCGACGAAGGTAAGCCGAGTTTCTGATAAACACGGAATCTGTACGACAGGCGTCGCAACTCCCATGATTCACCCACTCGAGTCCACATGTTGTGGGCATGTGTGAATTCGGTTAGCACCTTCCAGTCTTTAAATTTGACTGGGTCAAAATCGTCGACTAAAGGTACCGCAAACGTAATTGAACTCATTGCTTTGAGGGCGTTTGCTTCAATCACTGTGTCACACAACTCTTGCATAGCGTCGCCACCACTAAGCATGTACGATCATGCATTTCGTCCGGAGATGCAAGGTTTAGTGGGCAATATCGGTCAGCAAGTGTAGAATGTGGTTCAACAAGAGGAGAGAAGACAACAGAGAAATTTGAACTCGTCAAAAACTCAAACTGTTCAACATCCTCATCTGAAAACATGAAACCACACTCGTGATCAAGTTTTACCCCTGAGTGGTCCCCACTGACGTCACTCAGGGGTGGGGAAACCCCGTCCCACGGCCCTGTCCGTTACCACGGCCGGGTCCATTGCCACGACCGCGACCCTGTCCATGGCCCTGTCCGCGGCCTCTTGCTACACCATTCCCACGAGGTGCTACTACTGCAGCGAACGCCGCGGCCTCTTGCCCACCTCCAGCAGCCTGAGGGCACTGAACCCTAAAGTGGCCTAGCTGCATGCAATTGTTGCAGAGCCCTTAGCGGAAGGATGTGTTGTGACGCTCACGAGTTGCCTGTAGCTCGTCATTCTCGCGGCTGCGCTTGTTGTTGGGACCCTTGTAGGGTTTGTAGGCTACTTGCCCCTTGCCCTGCCTCGCAGTCCAGCTGACCCACCAGCCCCTTCAGCGTCCATGCGCATGTCGCGGCCTTGCTGTGCCCGTGCGTTTGGCCGTGCATCAAAGTAGTGCTTCGGGTTCGCCGAATACACTTCACTCATGTAGTCGCGCAACGCCCTCCAGCTTGTCCAAGCTTGGCCAGTGGCTGTCGTGGTGGTCTTGTCCTTCAACTTTTTACTGGCGAGACCATCACGCAAGTACTCCAACAGCATGCACTCGGTACTTGAAGGTCTGAGTCCCATCGCCCTCGGTGAAGCTTTCGGCTTCTTCCACGAGTGTGGCGAACTCACTCAAGTAAGATTTGAGCGAGCTGTCCAGCTGCCTGAAGTCCTTGATCTTGTGGAAGGCGCGCTGCGCCTCCTCACATTGGGTGCACTTCTTGCGCATGATCGCGCAGAAGGCCTCCCACAGCATGGGCTGCCACTCGAGGAGCGGCTGCTGCACAGTCCACTCCTTGACCACATACTTGAAGAGTTTGTTTTCAAGCCGCGTCGTGGCAAAGTCGCCCCACAGGCCGAGTGGAGCCTTGTGGACACCTAGGATGTGCTCCATGCGGTTCAGCCAGTCGGTCAGCTTCACGCCCTTCCGGAAGATCTCCACGCTGTGGAGGAAGGACGTGTTCATGACCGACCCCGAAGTCGTTGAGGTAGGCAAGTCGTCGCTGCCACCGGCAGTGGCATCCGCAGCTGCAGTACGCTGCGCTTGCTGGTGCATCCGTACCTGGGTCACGCTCTGCAACGCCTTGTCGAGGTCGTTGCATCGACGGCTTACCTCATGGGCGGCCAAGCACTGCAGCTGGCAATCACGGTCAAGGTCCGTGATGCTCTACCCGACGTGGGCTAGCAGGTTTGCGAACGCGAACTTGAGCTCTGATGTCGTCAGAGCATCGGAGATAGCCTCCAGGGCCTCATGTTGTCCATGTACCCTTACCCACTGCAAGAGGGTACGGTTCACGTACATGCCTCCAAGGAGTCCCACCTTCCGGAGGAGACTGTCGTCGGTGACGACGCTCGAGTGGGCGTTGTCTTGCCCCATTGCGGCCGCATCGTAGGAAGGAGGGTCCGCCCCCATTCCTCCGAGTGGTGCCGTAACTCCACTATCGGTGGTGATCTTGAGTCGGCCTGCGGCCTCGGTAGCAAACTCCGCGAGCCTACGACGGTCATCGCGAATTGCCTTCGTGGCGACGTCGTCCGTCTCGTTCTCGCGAGAACTTCCCGTGTGGCTGTTTTCAACGCCCTTGCTGCTCTCGACAGTCTCGTTGCCGTTGGCAGCTTCAGGCAATGCGGCGGGCGTCTTGCCCTTCTTGAGCAATCGGCTCGACTTTGTCGCACGACGATGGCGATGGTCGCGATCCTCGTCGCCTTCGCCTTTGTCGACATCGTGCTCTTCGTCGGGGTATCCCCCCGGGAGATCCTCCTCCATTGCATCGTCCGTCATGTGGGGGTCGCCCACGTGCAAGGCGACGTGCTCGTCAAGCACATTTTTGGCCTCCGCACGCCGCTCGGTATCGCTGAGGTTGGTGTCGGTTGCCTTTGGCGATAGGGTTGCCCTTGGCGGTACGGTCGCATTTGGGTTGGCAACCGTGCTCGCGGCGGCGGCTCCCAGAATTTGGAATCTGTCAAGAGCTCGTGGTGAGGCCGTCACCACCTTGCCCTTGTTTGTCTTGGACGGTCCGGCACTTGCCATCTCGTCGTTCGTGCAACTAGCATGTGAAGGTCGTTGTGAGGATCATCCCACAATTTAAAGGAGGAATCGCCTCCTACGATCTCTTTGCTCTCACGATCGGTGAGGTAATTATAACTTCAATTTCTATTTTCCTAGGCTGCCACGTCGGCACAAGTTCGTGGTTTTTGGAACTAGACTTCCTAAGCCGTGACTCACGGCGATTGGCAATGACTAGTCCCTAGGAAAACAGAAAATCACAAGACAATAGAACGAGGATGAATGTGAGTGCCGCTCACAAAACAAGAGTAAACAATGAGAAGAGGAATTCTAACAATTCCTAGCGAGTCTTCTACTCTCTCTTCCAACTTCTTGTCTTCCTCTTGTCTTCTTGTCTTCCTTGGTCTTCTCTTCACGCTTCTTGGCGCATCTCGCGTTCTTGGGCTGCGTCTCCCTTCAGCCGGCGGCGTTGGCGAGCCGTCAAAAATCTTCAAGGTATCAACCTCCTTCTTTTGAGGGTGCTCTCAGGCTGTGAGAGTCCCTCAGCTTGGGGAGGGGCGCTGTCCCAGTTTTTGGATGAAGGAGGTTTGAAGGAGCCTTGAAAATGAGGAGGATTTTGTGGTTTTAGAGGTTGGAACTCCCGAACCCGCCCCACAAAAATCCTCCTAGCCCCCTAGAAGTGTGGAGAGACTGGAAGGAAGTGGTTCCACCAAGTAGAGCTTTTTTCAAGCTCTCTAACGCAATTTACAGCGCTTCAATCCGTGGATTGTAGATGCCGTAGTCCCTTCTGGCGTTTCTGCTACTGCTTGCAGCTGTCGGCGGCGTTTTATCTATGCCGTAGCCGCCATTTCCGTCGAACCCTTGGTAGCGAGGGTCGTCTGGCTGTGAGACCCACTGTAATGGGTCGGGTTTCCGGCTCCTGCTCTGAAGTCGTCGTCGGAGTTCGCAGAATGAAGTTCTTAGTCCACGTCAGGGGTGTACCCCCTTCACAAGACTGAGGGGCAATCGTCATCAACGACCCAGAGCAGGGAGACTCGAATATTTCGAGTCTCTGGAGGCCCATTTCCGTTTTTAACCAAACCCCTGGTTTTGGGACCCAAACCGGGGGTTTTTACCTTGAACTCGTGTGTTCGCACGAGTTATTCCGTTTGTTTTACGTCGAAGTTTGTCATAAACGAACTTCGAGTTTCTTTTTGTCGTTCTGGCGCGAAATCGTTGCGTGCGAGGCACGCTGGCGATTTTGCGCCAGCAGTTTTTGTCCTCACTCTCGCTCCCCCTATCCCTCGTCCTCTCTTGCTCATTTGCAAGGAGGGCGAGGGGGTGGGCGAGGGCACGAGGCCACGAGGCCTCGCCCTCGAGGCCCTCGTGGCCTCTCAGCCGCCGATCCGGCTTAAGGCCGCGATCGGCGGCTGGCGGCTGGCCGGCCGGTGGCCGGCCGGNTGAGGAGGATTTTGTGGTTTTAGAGGTTGGAACTCCCGAACCCGCCCCACAAAAATCCTCCTAGCCCCCTAGAAGTGTGGAGAGACTGGAAGGAAGTGGTTCCACCAAGTAGAGCTTTTTTCAAGCTCTCTAACGCAATTTACAGCGCTTCAATCCGTGGATTGTAGATGCCGTAGTCCCTTCTGGCGTTTCTGCTACTGCTTGCAGCTGTCGGCGGCGTTTTATCTATGCCGTAGCCGCCATTTCCGTCGAACCCTTGGTAGCGAGGGTCGTCTGGCTGTGAGACCCACTGTAATGGGTCGGGTTTCCGGCTCCTGCTCTGAAGTCGTCGTCGGAGTTCGCAGAATGAAGTTCTTAGTCCACGTCAGGGGTGTACCCCCTTCACAAGACTGAGGGGCAATCGTCATCAACGACCCAGAGCAGGGAGACTCGAATATTTCGAGTCTCTGGAGGCCCATTTCCGTTTTTAACCAAACCCCTGGTTTTGGGACCCAAACCGGGGGTTTTTACCTCGAACTCGTGTGTTCGCACAAGTTATTTTGTTTGTTTTATGTCAAAGTTCGTCGTAAACGAACTTTGATTTACGTTTTGTTCTGGCGCGAAATCGTCGCGTGCGAGGCACACTGGCGATTTTGCGCTAGCTATTTCGACCTCACCCTCGCTCCCCCTATCCCTCGTCCTCTCTTGCTCGTTTGCAAGGAGGGCGAGGGGGGGCGAGGGCACGAGGGCACGAGGCCTCGCCCTCGAGACCCTCGTGGCCCCTCAGTTGTCGATCGGGCTGAGACCGCGATCGGCGGCTGGCAGCTGGCCGGCCGGTGGCCGGCCGGTCGCTTAGCCGGCCGTCGGCCGTCCAGCCGGCCGGTAGCGAGCTGGCCGACGAGCAGCGAATTGCTGGCCGCCGGCCAGCCCTCGCTGATGCGAGGGGTGGTGTGCAACCACCCCTCGCTTCGCCAAGGAGGGAGGGCCGAACCGGCCCTCCCGCTACACACGCAAACCCCCTAGTTCGATTCAGGGTTTTGAATGTTTTGGCGCGGGCGGACCCGCGCCAAACACAAAGCCCTAAATTGAAATGGGGGGTTTGCGTTGTTGGTTAGTGTGACTTCCACCCGTCACGACCGACACCGCTAGTTTACCGATATACCCACATTTGGGGTATATGGTAGAGGAGGGCGTGACGACACGACGGGCCTCCGGACTGCACCGAGAGTTCTCCAACACCTACAAAAGCGCTGGCGAGACGCGGTTGATGTGTTCAGGTAGCCCTGTGGGCCTGTCGGGAGTTAGGAGAGTTTTCTCGGTGGGTTAAGACTCGTGCACCCGGTGGACTATACCAGTGCGACGAGGAGACCCGGTGGCTGTACTAGCGCTTCCGATGTTCGGAAAGCCGTGTGTGATGTCTTGACGTTGATTGTGAGATTGTGGCACTGCTCCTATTTTCTCGGTGGTCGAGACCTGGGCACTCGGAGAGCTGTTTCGGTGCCTCGAGGAGACCACCGTTATTGTTATCATGGTGTACGCAGTGTGTTCTCCTTGCTAACTCGTTTGGGATCAGCGGGGGTGACGGGGCCTGGTGCGGCTAGCTGCCGGTGCCCCTACTTAAGCCTGCTAGGGGCTCATTTGTACTTCCTCCTTGTTCCAGACTTGGCCAAATTCTTGCCGTCTTGCATCGCACTCACACACAGAGCTCATGTTCGTTTTTGCATAGGCCTGCATGCTCAAAAGTTTATTTCAAATTTGGTATCAGAGCGCCAGGGTTCGAGTCCCACTGTGGACGCCAAAGGCAGGTCCACTCCTAGGTGGGAGGAGTGTAGCGCGGGCCGGCATCTCCTCATGGCTTGAACGGGTCCTGGACTGTGGGCGATTGGACGGGATGGATTGAGGGTCGAAGACCCTCAATCACCGCGGTTTTGGCCGAGTGGGCCAAGCTTCCCCTACTAATTCGTTACATTGGTATCAGGTGGCCTACACTCCATTACTGAGCAGGTGGCAGCAACCAGCCTTCTCGGCGAGACAGTGCGTGAGCGCCAGCTGCGCTTGTTGGTCGCCTTGACGGACATTATCGAGCCGAAGCCCTGCACACCTATGTCCACTACGGTGGCAGTTGAGGACAGTGGTGCAGATCCCTACACGCAGATGGATTCACCTCGTCAGCAGGAGGTGAGCTATGCCACTTCGTGTTCACCTGTTGGTGACCTTGCTGATCGCATGGACGTTGAGAGTGGCAGTACCTACACAGACGACATTTCTACATGCTCCACGGACTCTGATGACTCCTCCTTCTCCTTATCTATCGGCATACGACCGCTGACTCCTCGTGTGACAAACACAAGCTGTGATGTGGATGCGACACTTGCAGCTGCATGTGATGTTCTAGCGTCTCAGCACATTACGAGCTTGGTTGACCCCCATGAGGATGGAGTAGCACCAGTTCCATCGTCTTTAGCAGCAGAGATGCACATGGCACTACACTCATGAGTTGTGCACTCAGCATGTGCAGCATCCCGTGAGGCAGAGTTCATCCTGCACCAGGTCGACATAGGCCACCTCGACATGTCCGAGACAGATTATGCTGATCTACAGGAGCGTGTAGTCATGCTACGGCGGGAGATGATAGCAGCGCGTGAGCGATTTTCAGAGGAGGGGAGCATCACTGCTATCAGTACGATCCTTCTGCCAGGAGCATCTAGCACACCCATACTCGGGGAGGATCTTGTACCAACTCCGAGTATGACGTCCGTTGGAGACACTGTTGTAGGAGAGGTGAGCGTGCCTTCGGCTTCCACCATCCTGGCTCCTGTCGACCCCATTATCGCTCCTCCTTCTTCTTCTACTACCGTCACGCACCTTCATCCACCCAACTCACCTGCCCCATCGTCATGTTCATCCACGAGTGGTGATCCGGTTCGTTGCTCCAGCTCTCCTCTTTTGGCAGTACACCCTTGTGTCTCAGGGTGTGCTATCAAGTATCGGAGGCCAGCTCCGCCACTTCATCCACGCATGCGTGCTGCTCACCCATTCCCTTTGCTCCGGTGTACACAGATGCATCGCGGCAGAGCGGAGACAGGAGAGACTGTGAGTTGAGACCCTTGGCAGTCACGCGAGGACTGGTATACCCTAGGTGATGCAGCTACGACGTGAGGAGTCACAGCCGGAGAGACCACTTCGTCTTTGAGGGAGGGAGTCGACTCGCACGTGACATGGGGAGCTATCTTTGCATGTTGGACACACCACATGACTCATCGCCTAGGATCTATTCAGCTACGACATCAGCATCTCCATCGAGGACATTGCTGCCAGGTTCATCTGCCCAAGGGGAGTGTTGTGTGGACCTCTACCTGATGCGACGTCATGTGAGATGCATGGCGAGATCCATGCTCTATTGTGAGCATCTACAACATCCCGCATGTGGCTCATGCTACATGCCTGCACAGCTGCATGTAGATGGTAGCACCCTGTTGGTCGAGACCCAGACACTTGGTGCGTTGTACCAGTATCACGAGGAGACCATGTGATCGTGTGTCTTGGTGTGTGGCTATGATGTGTGAGGCATGTGCATGCGAGCTGTTGGTCGAGACCCGGACACGTGGTGCGTTGCACCCGTGTTCCAAGGAGATCCTCCCATGATCCTGTGTTTGGATGATGATACTATTGTGTTGGATTGCTCGTAATGGTCGAGACCCCGGCCTTGGTACCGCCAGTGTAACGAGGAGACCATGTTGTCCTCTGACATGTGTATGATGTGCATTACACTGGTTTGTGTGCGTGTGCATCACTCCTCTCATGGTCAAGACCCAGACACTTGGTGGGATGTGCCAGTGTCTAGGGAGACCCTAGATGGATAGCAGATGTGTGTGTGTGTGTGTGTGTGTGTGTGTGTATGTGTGTGTGTGTGTGTGTGAGAGAGAGAGAGACTTCATTCATGCATATTATGGCTTGCCATACATTGTTGTTCCATGCCTTCGTTCATTCATTCTGGCATGGACGGCTATCTCAGCCAGGGGGAGTGTTGGTTTGTGTGGCTTCCACCCGTCACGACCTACACCGCTAGTTGACCGATATACCCACATTTGGGGTATATGGTAGAGGAGGGCGTGATGACACGACGGGCCTCCGGACTGCACCGAGACTTCTCCAACACCTACGACAGCGCCGGCGAGACGCGGTCGATGCGTTCTGGTAGCCCTGTGGGGTTGTCGGGAGTTAGGAGAGTTTTCTGAGTGGGTTGAGACCCGCGCACCCGGTGAACTATACCAGTGCGACGAGGAGACCCGGTGGCTATACTAGCGCTTCTGATGGTTGGAAAGCCGTGTGTGATGTCTGGACGTTGATTTAGAGATTTTCAGGTACTGCTCCTATTTCCTCGGTGGTCGAGACCAAGGCACTTGGAGAGCTGTTCCGGTGCCTCAAGGAGACCACCGTTATTGTTATTGTGGTGTACACAGTGTGTCCTCCCCGCTGACTCGTTTGGGCTCAGCGGGGGTGACGGAGCCTGGTGCGGCTAGCTGCGGGTGCCCCTACTTAAGCCCGCTAGGGACTCATTTGTACTTCCTCCTTATTCTTTATATTCAGCGTTCTAGACATAGCCGAATTCTTGCCGTCTTGCATCGCACTCACACACAGAGCTCATGTTTGTTTTTGCATAGGCCTGCATGCCTTACGAATTTATTTCCAATTTGCGTAACAGAAAAAAAACAAAGCGGTCATCGCCCCCTTGCAATCGAGCAAAAACGCCCTTCTTTTGTTTTAGATAATTTCTTATAAACGCAAACCTATTCTTTTAACACACAAACCGCATTCAAACCGTACCCCAAATTACATTCAAGGCTTCAGGGTTTTACTTTTGTGCGGGCTCCTGTGTTGGTGTGTGTGGCTTCCACCTGTCACGAGCAACGGCCANTTAGATAATTTCTTATAAACGCAAACCTATTCTTTTAACACACAAACCGCATTCAAACCGTACCCCAAATTACATTCAAGGCTTCAGGGTTTTACTTTTGTGCGGGCTCCTGTGTTGGTGTGTGTGGCTTCCACCTGTCACGAGCAACGGCCAGGACAGCAGCGGTACAGGAGGACGCGGCGACATGGTCCCCGATGCGGACCCTGGAGGCACCAACGCGTGTGTAGATGGTGGACCACCCACTCGGAGCTGACCGACGACTACCCTAGTGTCGTGGATGCAGTCTCGGACCTCATGCAGTTCTTCTGTAGCCTATCCTTGATGCGGACGCAGCTGGCGCCGGAGCACCGACGAGTGGTGGCTCCATCCACCAACAGCTGCTAGAGAGCTGCCATGACGCCCTGGGTGCCTGTCGGGGTGCTTTGCGATTTTTCTGCAGACATTAGAGTTTTCTCGGTGGACTGGCTCTCGAGCCCGATTTGCATGTTTTGCATTTTCTGTCCACCGATAGATGCCGGACTTGTGCATGTGACCAGTCGTAGCGTCTGGCTTGAGATTATGCATCTCTAGGTTCAGACGGTGTTGCGTTTGGATGCCTGTGGGCGGAGTTACGGCCAAAACAGTGGTTTTGAGCCGGTTTTAGGACAAACTGACACTACTGCCTGCGTCACTCGCTGTGTGCTGCAGCAAGTATTTATGCTGCGTGCTTGTCAGTTGTCATCTCTCTCTGCAATTATATTCAGTTATGAGTTTCCTGACACTTTGTTCGTGTCCCTACCCAGACCCTTGCAGTTTTTGTCTCTAACTTGTGACTGTTGTCACACACTGACCTGGCGCTGACGCCTAGTGTCGCGGCAAGTGGTTAGGAAGGTTCAAGGAAACTTCTCTTGGTATCAGAGCAAACGAGCCACAACTCGTTGTGTTGTGCAGCAGAGACGTAACAACAGCAGCAGCAGTGAGTGGCAGCAACGGCAGCTACCCACATCAGCAGCAGCAGATCCCGGAGGGACCCACCACGAATATGTTGCAACGGAGAAGTGGAGGTAGGAAAGACGATAAAGGCTACGGACAGCGGTAGCACCGGGTAGCAGCAGCAGCACCGGGTGGCATCAGCAGCACCAGGTGGTAGCAGCAGCACCAAGTGGCAGCAGCATACGTGTCTGGCTACCGGTGTGTACAAAAAAAAAGAAAAAAAGAAGGGGAAAGCAGCTCGCAGCTGCAGCTTGCGGTGGCTACGAGCTGCAGCCACCAACCGCAGCAGCAGCAGGCAGCAGCTGCAAAAGCAGCCACAGCACTGACGGCGGTGAGCAACCGCCGCAGCAGTAGCGCCAGCAACCGCAGCAGTAGCGAGCAGTTACAGTAGCATTTGCAGCAGCAGTAACAGCAAACAGAAGCCACAGCAGTGGTAGCGGGCAGCAGCAGCAGCAGCGGCGGTGGCAGCACGCAGCTGTAGCAATAGCAGCAGCGGGCAGCAGCCATAGCAGCAGCAGCAACGGCAAGCTGCTGCAGTAGCTATTGTAGCAGCATTAGTAGCAGCAGCTGCAGCAGGCAACAGCCACAAAGTAACAGCAGTAGCAGGCGTCTGCGAGCAGCAGCAGCAGGCGAAAGCAAGCAGCAGCGAGCAGCAGCAGCTGCAGCCCTGCTTCATCGCATGCGTTGCAGGAGTAGCAGCAGTAGCACGCAGAAGAGGAGGGGCATCGGCCGCGGGGGCAGGGGGAGCTGGCCCCGTCGCCATTGCAGCAGCAGGAAGCTGCCATGCAACTTCCTGCTGCAACGACCCCCCCGTGAGGGTGAAAGGCGGGGGGCGTTGAGCTCGCCCGTGAGCGAGCTCGCCGAGCGAGCTCGCTCGATGAGCAAACTCCTTGAGCGAGCGAGCTCGACGAGCTCGCTCGAGGCTCGAGCCCGCACAAAGAAAAAAATAGAAGAAAAAAAGGGACAGGTGGGGGTTCCCCAGTGGACCACCGCAGGACAACCCCAAAAGGGGCACCCGAGAAGGTGACACCTACCACACAAAAAAAGGATAAAAAAAGGGAAAAAAGGGGGTTCCCTTCAATCTTTCTTAATTTTTTTTATTTTTTTTCACCTTTTAAGTGTGGCCTGAGGCCACCACCGTCGGCTGACGACGGAACCCGTAGTAGCAGCAGCCGCTGCGAGAATTGCAACGGTAGCAGCAGCAGCGAAGGTGGCTTGAGGCCACAGCCGTCGGCTGACGACGGCACCCGGTGCAGAATCAGCACCGAAGGCGACTTGAGGTCGCACACTTGAGTCGCACAGCAGCGCACCACTAGCGCGGTGGTGACCGTCCTCCAGACAGTGTCGTAGCACGTCTGAGAGACTACGCTTTGACCGTCCACCTCCCCTTGTGGCCTTGAGCCAGCGGGAGCGAGTGTCTGGTACACTCACGCGCGTTAGGCTCTTGAGATGAGCACACTGGCGTGGCAGGGAGTGCAGCCAGCGCTGTGGCTGGCATCGGCTCTGCATACGTGGTAGACACCGCGTCCACAGTGGCAGTTGCAGCCGTGGCACACGCCTCAGGCGTCTAACGACTTTGCCTGTTGCTACTGTGGGGATCGACACCATGGCTAGCGCCAGTGTTTCCAGCGCCCTGTCGGGTGGCGACCGCCCTGGATACGATCCCGCTCTTCGTCTCCACCCTCGGACTTAGAGACATCAGCTCATACCGTGGCACCCCTCAGTGGAGCTATGGCAGTGATGTACGCTGAGCTTCAGGGTCTAAAGCGCATGGTACAACAGCTCACTGACCATGTGGTCTCTGAGCGGACCGTTGCTACCATGTCGCTGCAGACAGCTACATCTACCTCTTCGCCATCCTCACCTCTGGCAGTCTCATCACCTGATGATGCCACACATCCCGACCTTCGCTCTACATCTGACACCCTACACTGTGTGCTGGAGGCATTTGGAGTCATCCTGACCATTGATCCCTCCACTTCTGTGGTAGTCCCTTTGGCTCGCCATCGTCGTTCTCAGACTCGGCACGCGAGGCAACACATAGCACGTTTGACGAGACGTGTGGAGGAGGCAGCAGCAGACGCAGCAGCGGCAGACGTCACCACGGAACTGACTCCCTCTTCCCCAATTGCAGGGTTGGTGCGGCATCCCTTCGCAACTTCTACCGGTGCGTCGGTCGAGGGGGGGATGGAGTGTCCGCCGACGACCACCGGAGAGTGCACGAGGGATGCGACGGACGGTGTTGCGCGACAGGACGTTCTCAGTGAGGACGAGTACTCCGAGGAGTGGTCGGACGCGGAGTCAGAGGCGGACGAGTGGTCCGACGTGGAATTGGATGCGGACGTAGCGATGGAGATGAGGATAGAGACTACAGCTGATGTTGTAGTGACAACGACCAATGTGGCAAGCGTGGCAGTAGTAGCAGACAAGACAGTAGCAGCAGTGGTGGTGACAGGTGACGCCCTTGGAGCAGACGTCCGGGCAGTGGGCATGTCGACAGCCATCGACGTCGTAGCAGTAGTACCAGTTGCTACTATTGACGACACGATGGCAACGGGTACCCTTGTTGCTGCAGACACCATGATGATCGTCGCCCCTATAGCAGCAGGTACTATCACAGCAGGAGTGGACGCTCCCTTAGCCGCAGCATCAGCCATTACAAGTACACCTACAGAGGGGGCATCCAGAGAGGTAGGAGACATCAAGGTTGCCAGCACGTTTGCTACAGCCGTCGCCACTACCACAGCTGTCTGTGGAGGTGCAGTTGTTGCTGCGAGAATAGCTCGAGCAGTAGCTGATGCACCAGTAGCCGAGCGGGCCCCTTCACTCGAGCGTTTACACTCTGTGCTTTGCAACCAGGAGGATGCAGTGGCACACGTGGACAGGCACGTACAGGACCTCACGCTTGAGCTGCGTGCAACGACTACACGTTGGAGCACCGCAGACGCCGCGGGTCGTCGTGCAGCAGCAGCAGTTGTCAAGGATCTATACACGCGCCTTGAGGCTGCTGAGTGGACGTTTCATGGTGCAGTGTGGAGGCGGTCAGACTTGCGCCGACAGGTAGAGGAGGCGATATCAATGGATGACTTGGCAGCGGAGGCCCGTGCTGGAGCAGTCGTTGCCGTGGACAACACTTCTGACAGCCGAGTTGCGGCAGTGTCCACAGCATCTGATGAGCCCACATCAGTCACCCTTACAGGTGCAGTTTCCATGGAGGATGCAGAGCGAGCTACAAACCTTCGCCTCTTGGCTTCCCTGACCGGCATCACTGACAACGTGGCTGTTCCAGCTGATGACACAGTTCCAGTACCCGAGCACTTGTGGTCCGCGATCTATGAGGAGGAGGCAGCCATGGCTCGAGCGGAGGCGCACGTGAAGGGACTCGTGGCCGAGCTCCGGGAGGCCAGCATCCGGTGTTACACTGCAGATGTCTCAGCACGACAGACTACTGAGGAGTGCGTAGAGGATGTGCACACACGTCTCGAGGCAGCTGAGTGGTCTCTGCAGGGTGCACGTCGACGACGGGTAGACGCTCAGTAGCACGTGGATGATTGGCTATGCACTTGGGGTTCGCAGGAGCCCCGGGACGTACGAGCTCCTGATGGTGGCGATGATGCCACAGAGATAGATCCATTGACGGATGCCGACATTCATCCATCAGTCGGTGACCGAGGGACAGGTGTGTCAGCAGCAGCCGGTACCTCCACAGCACCACCTCTTACAGATGCAGACTCTACAAATGCGGACGCGTTGTCTGGTGTTGATGCCTTGCCAGCAGCTGGTCAGTAGGCGACAAATGATCCGAAAGCTGATTTGCGTGATGAGGCGGCGAGGCTACAGGAGGCAGTGGCTCATGCCAACGCGCACGCGATCGAGGTCCACCATCAGGTCCGTTCTGCGACTAACCGTCTACATGCCGCAGATGCAGCCGGCCGGTTGGCAGCCGCAACAGAGCTTGACCTGCTATACACGCGCCTCGACACTGCAGAGTCTGCGTGGCGGTGTGCGGCTCAGCAGTTGGCAGGCATACACCAGGTGATGCAGTTGGAGGAGGCCCTCAGCACTACACCAGTCAGAGGAGCAGGTGACGAGAGCAGTGATGACTATGACACACGACGACGACAGCGACGATGACGACACCGACGACGGCGCTCCGGGATGAGGCCATGTGGGAGAGCATCCGACCAGCATCATTGTCACCCTTGCCATTGTCTTGCAGGGGTGTGTGACCATGGGGGAGCCAGCCTCTGCAACCCAGGGGGGGTGTTGGTGTGTGGGCTTTGGCCTGACACCCTTCTGAGGACAGTGTGGTTCGTTTGTGTCTGACAAGATGTTGGTCGAGACCCGCGCACCTGGTGAGTTCGCTGATGTGACGTGGAGACCCATTGCGTCCACGTGCTATGTATGTTCCATGCACACGAGCAGTTGTGGTCGAGACCCGGACCCTGGAGACATGTTCCAGGGTCATGAGGAGACCTTTTTGCTTTGTCCCTCATATGTGATGTTCGACACGTAGGTCTGTGATTGACTTCTTCCATGGTCGAGACCCGAGCACTTGGTGCGATGCACCATTGTCACAAGGAGACTCTATGATGATGTGGTATGCTTCATCAGCGCTTGCTATGGTTGGTTGCTTGAGCCATCCTTTCTTGCCTTCGCTCAGGCATCGTTATGTTGACAGTGGTGTCAGCCAGGGGGAGTGTTGGTGTGTGTGGCTTCCACCTGTCACGAGCGACGGCCACGACAACAGCGGTACAGGAGGACGCAGCGACATGGTCCCCGATGCGGACCCCGGAGGCACCGACGCATCGGCAGATGGTGGACCACCCACTCGGAGCTGACCGACGACTACCCCAGTGTCGTGGATGCAGTCTCGGACCTCATGCAGTTCTTTTGCAGCCTATCCTTGATGCGGACGCAGCTGGCGCCGGAGCACCGATGAGTGGTGGCTCCATCCACCAGCAGCTGCCAGAGAGCTGCCATGACGCCCTGGGTGCTTGTCGGGGTGCTTTGCGGTTTTTCTGCAAACAGTAGAGATTTCTCGGTGGACTGGCTCTCGAGCCCGATTTGCATGTTTTGCATTTTCTGTCCACCGATAGATGCCGAACTTGTGCGTGTGACCAGTCGTAGCGTCTGGCTCAAGATTATGCATCTCTAGGTTCAGACGGTGTTGCGTTTGGATGCCTGTGCGCAGAGTTACGGCCAAAACAGTGGTTTTGAGCCAGTTTTAAGACAAACTGACACTACTGTGTGCGTCACTGTGTGCTGCAGCAAGTATCTATGCTGCATGCTTGTCAGTTGTCATCTCTCTCTGCAATTGTATTCAGTTTTGAGTTTCCTCACACTCTGTTTGTGTCCCTACCCAGACCCTTGCAGTTTTTGTCTCTAACTTGTGACTGTTGTCACACGCTGACTTGGCGCTGACGCCTAGTGTCGCAACAAGTGGTTAGGAAGGTTCGAGGAAACTTCTATCGTTTTTGATAATTTCTTATAAACACAAACCTATTCTTTTAACGCACAAACCGCATTCAAACCTTACCCCAGATTACATTCGAGGTTTGAGGGTTTTGTTTTTTTGCGCGAGCTCCTGTTGGGTGTGGCATGTGGTCTTGCCATGCACTTTTGTCTGTTTTGTTTGTTACTGGAGTGGCGGTAGCGGCGGCTGATGGGTAGTTACGTTGTTTTTCGCCGGACGACGGGCGAATGAGTTTTATATTTCTACTATTAGGGTATCTCGTATAGTAACCCGTCAAAAAATGGGTTTGATCACGATATGCCCAGTTTCCAAAAATACATAGCTCATATGGCAATGTTGCACACAAAATAACGAATATGACAATGCCGCACAAAAAATAACACATATGACAATGTCACACAAAAAATACCTTAGGAACCCAGAAACGCTTAAAAAAATGTCATGTTCCCGCCACATACCATGTAGCATTGATGCATGACATGATTTTTGTCTTACACCATGTCTCAGACGGATGCACCAATGCACTTTTTTCCATGCCAGGTCCAAAACACATGCTGTGAGCTAGAAACCTAGGCAGCAGGTTGGGGCGGCATACGTTGTTGATGCAACGTGCGGGCTTCAACGCTCGTTGCTTAAGTCTGCTGCCCCCTTAGTCTGCTGCTCTAGAGACTAAGTCTAGAAGCTCTGTGTTTGTTACTCACAACTGCGCGCGCCATTGTTAGCGCCAAAAAGCAGCTGAAAACTGGAAGTAACTGATTAGCAATGAAGAATGAGCAACAATGGGGAACCCCTCCAAGTTCTAGGCCCCCCACTAGTGTAAAAGTTGTTACTCAGCTAACCAGCCAATAAGAAAACAGTGCTAGACCTATTTTCTGGCAGGCAGGGTTTTCTCGGTGAGCCCTACCAGACGCCCGACAGCCCAAGACCCGGGCGTCGTCCGTTTTGCCTGAAAATTAGACCATACCATAATACCGACACTGCGAACGCAGTCGTGCGGTCAGAATCAGCTAGAAAAATTGGTACAAGAAGTTATGGTTGCACAAACCCAGGCAGTGCTTATGACAGTCAACGATGCCAAACAGGGCCATACAACATAAGACATGGACCCTAGGCATCGCATGATGCTGCAGACGCAATTCCATAGCCAGACACAGTGCTAGGTGCATGCACACTGCATCCGCAGTGGCAATGACTGCCGGCGGCCCGACCACCGAGGAGGCTTGCCGATGGAGCTGAGTGCATTGCCAGAGGGAGGAGGCTCCAGCGACGGGTGAGTGGGTCTCAGTTTGCGTTTGCTCCATCGAACGACACTCCAGCGGCGTCAAGTCTCGCCGTCAGTCATCTGCACGCCGATGTACACAAGCCGGGAGGTCACAACAGAGTACAATGAGAGATGTACGAAAACCAACACTCCCCCATGACTCATAGGCGTAGTGCACATGTGCGGGCAGAGACACAGTCAATGACCAGACTCCCCCAGGCCAAGTAGAGACGCAAGCAAGGACAGAGAGAGTCACTCACAGACGCATGCCGATTGTACTCACTGCCTTCTTGAACGAGTCGCGCTTCGGTGCCTTGGTCAAGAAGTCAGCCAACTGCCGCGCTGTCTCAACCCACACGATGCTGACGCTGCCGTCATGCAACAACGAACGCACATAGTGATACTCAACTTTGATGTGCTTTGTGTGTGTGTGATGCACGCCGTCATTATCGGCGATGGCCATGGCACTCTCATTGTCACAGTGCAACATGATGGATGCGACGGACTGGCGGAGCTCGGACAACAGACGATGCAACCACACACTCACACGTGCCTGCGCCAAGAGCAACGTACTCAGCCTAAGCAGTGTTATGTACAATGCATCTCTGCTTGCCACTACGCTAGGACACAATAGTGCCGCCAATTAGAAAGATCCAACCTGTGCGACTCTTGCCATTCGGACTGCCGACCCAGTCACTATTGGTGTAGCCCACGGCGACAACAGAGGGCTGACGGCAAAACATGAGACCTCGCCGAGGAGTCGAGACAACATAACGTAGTACTCAGATCGCGGCCTCGTAGTGGAGGTGACACAGCTCCTGAGAGAACTGGGCCAGGAGGTTGACAACGCGATGTCTGGGCGTGTCGTCGTCGCCAGGAACATCATTGACCCGATGACTCGCAGGTATGTGGTCACGTCAACTGGCTCCCCCACAACGACTGGGTCAGGACTCTTCAGCTTTGCCTAGCCATCGGGTGACATGGGTCAGGATGCGCTTGGCATGAGTCGCATGTCCTCCGCAAAGCGGGTGGACAGCGTCTGCACATAGGCGGCGTGGTGGATGTGCAGGACACCTTGGGAATGATCATGCTCGAGTTCCATGCCCAGGAAGACCCTGGCAGACCCAAGGTCTTTCATCTGGTAGGCAGTGTGAAGCAGATCCTTGACACGCTGGATGGTTGCCGTGTCTTGCGACACAATGAGCAGATCGTCGACGTACACAAGAAGAGCGGCGAAATTCTGGTCTCGGGGACTGACAAACAGTGCGAGGTCAGCGGTGCTGTGCTGGAGCCCACCACGAAGGAGCGTGCTGCTGATCTCTTGGTTCCTGTACCGAGGTGACTGCTTCAGGCCATACAGGGCCTTACGTAGTCGCCAGACTTTCCCAGTGCCATCGTCTAAGCCTGGGGGCTGCACCATGTAGAGCTCCTCACCCTCCAGTGAACCATGGAGAAAAGCGTTGCTCACATCCATTTGGTGCAGCTCCCACCCATGCTAGGCGACCAGACTTAAGAGTGCCTGCCTAGTGGAGAACCAGCCAACTGGGGCAAAGAGCTGGTGGTAATCGACCTCAGGAATCTAGGCAAACCCATTTGGCTATAAGGCGGGCCTTGTACTTGTCCAAGGACCCGTCCGGCTTCCACTTGCGCCAAAAGACCCACTTGGCGTCGATGGCCTTTCGTCCTCGGGGAAGGTCAACGAGGTCATACACATGGTGCTGTTAGATAGCTGCGAGCTCATCGGTGCAGGCAGCGTCCCAGTGTGCGGCCTCAGGAGAGGCTCGTGCCTCGCGTAGGGTGGCTGGGTCCTCCGGGCGTGCTGTGGAGTGGACTGAGAGGACGTGTGCACCTCGTACCCCAGGTGGGATGCGCGCGAGTGCAGTCATGACAGCGCACCGATGCTCATTATGGAGCATGGCGTAGCCCAGTGCGGAGCCCGAGTGGAGGTCTGCAATGATGGCCGAGGTGGTCAGGCCGAGGGCCTTGGTACCAGGGTCCCCACTCACGACTGTGGGAGCGGAGGAGACACGTGGAGCCACGGGGGATCGAGGCTCCACGGAGCGCGGAGCAACGGTCTGCGCGCT
Source organism: Penium margaritaceum (assembly GCA_023375785.1). Lineage (NCBI taxonomy): Eukaryota > Viridiplantae > Streptophyta > Zygnematophyceae > Desmidiales > Peniaceae > Penium > Penium margaritaceum. Next base: position 158,410 of record SZWC01002256.1, read on the forward strand.
CACCGACGATTTGGGTCGGAGGCTGCCGCCTGGGCCCCACGTGTAGCGTGGTAGGGCAGGTGACGGCGATGAGTCCGTCGGGCAGATGGAGGCAGACAGGGTTGCGGGCCCAGAGGGACCAGCGAACGCGTCTGGGTCTGCTGGCCCAGAGGGACCAGCGGATGCGGCTGGGGTTGCCGGCCCGGAGGGACCAGCAGGCGCGACTGGGAGTGCCGATCCGGAGGGACCAGCGGACGCGACTGGAGGTGTTGCCCCAGAGGGACTAGCGGACGTGACCGGGGGTGCCAGCCCGGAGAGACCTGCGGAAGCGACTGGAGGTGCCAGCCCGGAGGGGCCAGCGGATGTGACTGGGGGTGCCAGCCTAGAGGGACCAGCGGACGCGACTGGGGGTACCAGCCCGAAGGGACCAGCGGACGCGACTGGGGGTGTCGGCCCGGAGGTACCAGCGGACGCGACTGGGGGTGCTTGCCCGAAGGGACTAGCGAGCATGTCATCTGGAAGCGGAAGGACGGAGGACGAACTCACCACTCCCCCACACGACGGGATAGACACGGATGAACCGGAGCGAATGAGGTCGCGAGGAAACAGGTCCTCTAAGAAAAGGGCATCCCGATACTCAATGATGTAGTGTCGGGAGGGATCCCAGAAGGGCCAGGCCTTGGACTGACGAGAGACACCGAGGAAGGTGCAGGGGCGTCCGCGAGGGGCGAGCTTGCCGCCCTGCTGTGGGACGGGCAACCACACAATGGCCACGCAGTCCAAGACGCAAGCCGGGCGAAGGTCAGCTCGCTGACTGCACCAATGCTTGTACGGTGTGGACTGGCGGGGAAGGGGACCATGGGGAATCCGGTTCCAGACCCAAAACATGTAGGCCATGGCTTCAAAATAGAAGCCATCGGAGAGACCAGACTCAACCCGCTTGGTGCGGACGGCGTCGGCCATAGTGCGGTTCCACCGTTCGGAGACACCGTTCTGGGCGGGTGTATAAGGCGCGGACGTTTCATGGCAAATGCCGCAGGAGGCGAGAAAGGTCGTGGCTTCACCCAGGTACTCACCGCCGCGATCAGAGCGAAAACGGCAGAGAGAGCGGCCACACTCACGCTCCGCAAGGACAAGCCAGTCCTAGATGGCGGGGGCGACATCGCTCTTCTGCCGAAGGCAGAAGACCAAGCGGTAGCAAGAATAGTCGTCAGTGAGGGTGAGGACGTAGCGGCCATGTTCACCGACGGACTCGGTAGGGAGTGGACCCATGACATCCGAATGGACAAGGTCGAGGGGGGCAGACGCACAAGAGGAAGACAAGGGATATGTGGAACGGTGTATCTTCCCCTGAGTGCAGCTAATGCACTCAGTTGGGCACGGGAGGGGAAAAGTCTCCGCGTCAAGACTCTTGGCCGGTTGGGTGCGAAGCATGCTGTCTACGGCTGCAGAGTGGATGTGGCAAAGGCGGCAGTGCAGGAGGCGAGTGTGCTGAGGAGAAAGCGTGCTGGTGACAAACACATGGCCTATGGCGGCTGACGGGGAGGAGATGAAAGGAGAGGAAGACAGACGAGGTACATGCCACAGGTTGCCACGGGCAGTGGCGTGCAGGATGACAAGACCAGACGGACGCAACGACACAGTGCCAATACCACGCGAGTGCACAACATCCATGCTCATGCGGTCAAGGGCACTGACGGACAGGAGGCTGAGCTCAAGACCAGGGACGAAGAGGACAACGGTCAGAAAGACGTCACCGGAGGGACCACGGAAACGAACGACGCCAACACCACGGACAGGCAACACTGGCCAGAGCCTGTCCGGACACTGGAAACATCGCCTACAGGACCGAGCATACTAAAGGCCTCACGAGAGGCCGTCATGTGATGCGTGGCCCCGGAGTCGATAATCCAGGTCTCAGCGGGGTCCTAGACCGGGGTCGCAAGATCACTAACGGTCACATGGCAGCAAGCAAGGGACGCGGACGTGGTGAATGAGGTGCAAATCAAGACTGCCAATCCTCAAGTCAAGCAACATCGTCCTGGGAGGGGGTAGCAGAGACCTCGAGAGACGACGAGACAGACGAAGGAACATGGCATGACCGTAACTTAGTCTCAGTCATGCAGGGCTAGATAGGGGAGCAGGAAGTGATGCAACTCACACTTCCCTGGGGAGGAGGGCGAGAAAGGCTGAGCTGGAGCGCGATGAACTGCTCCAGCTGGCGCTTGAGAGAGGATGGCCCAGGAGTGTAGACGGAGTGCGGGGTGATGGCGCCGGAGCCCGGGTAGAAGGAGGACTGTGTCGGCGCCAACGCCTGCGGCGGTGGTTTCGGTGCGACCGGCGAAGCATCTGGAGTGGTGGAGCTGTCAAATGAGGCGGAGGAGTCAGAACTGGCGATAGTCACGGTAGCAGAGGCGAGACGGCGCTCACGCTGGCGACGCATGGTGGCGATGACTTGCACCTCATCCGTCAGTAGAGGCCACGTGTACCACTCGTGCCCGGGATCGCCATAGGTGTGGCAGACCGGGCTACTAGCACTGGACCCGGTCGACGACTGTTGCTGCTGCTGCTGCTGCTGACCTTTGCCTTTCTTGGTCCGACGCTTCTTCTTCCCCGATGATGATGAGGTAGCTGCGGCGGGGGAGGCGACGGCCATGGAGGCGACGGAAGGGGAGGCGACGGCCTCCGTGCGCTAGAGTCGGGACTCTAGACAAGCTTCCTCAATGCCGAGGAAGAGCTCGTATGCCCAGGGCAGGAGGGTGCCCTGGGCCGCCATGGTGGAGAGAATGTCGTGAGGGTAGTGGACAAAGACGTCTGAGTACGCTTCGGTGGCGCCGCGCTTGATGGTGAGGCACGCGGCCAAAGGGGGTGGGGCAGATTTCCCGAGGCGACGAAGGATGTCCTCCGCCCGCTGCCAGTAGGAGGTGACCGTCTCGGTCTCCCCCACGTGTAGGGAGTTGAACTCCCGCAGCAGGCAGCTAGTCTCAACGTCGTTGGACAGGCGATGGGGGCGAGTGAGTACGTGCCACGTGGCTGTAGTGTCTGGGGTGGCTCCAGTAGTGAAGTCGCCTAAGAAGGGCTCGAGGGCGAGGCGGGAAGCCGGAGGCGCGACAAGGACAAGAGCCTGGAAGGCACGGCCAGCGTCATACAGCTGGTCGGCCAGGGTGGCGTCATATGGAAGGGTGTAGTATGCCCACAGGCCCTCACCCTGCGCCAGATGCCAAAGCTGAGCTCCCAGCTCCGGAACTGCTCGCCGGCCTGAAGCGGCGGCGGCAGCGTCTCAAAGTCCTTTTGCCTGCGGCCAGCACCCAGAGTGGGGCCAAGGACGAAGGTCACTGTCTGCTGCTGGCGTAGAGTCTGCTGTTGCGCCAGGTCTTGCGTGGCAGCAGACACAGGTGGGCTGGCACGCCCTTGGGGGGGAAAGGACGGAGGTGCATTGGGGGTAGACTGGCAAACTAATGGTTGCAGTGTCGCAAGCTTCAGCGTCAGGGCGGCGAGCTGTTGTTGAAGAGCAGCGAGGGGGTTAGGGTTATCGCCAATGACGTCAGAGGGCTACACGCGTTGCTGCTCCTCCTGTTGCTGCTGCTTCACCTACTGCTTCCATTGTTGCTGTTATTGCTACTGCTGCTGCTCCTGCTACTCCTGGTATTCCTGTTTCTCTTGCTGCTACTGATGCTGCTACTGCTGCTCCTGCAGCTCCTGTTGCTGCTGCTCCTACTGCTACTGCTCTTATTGTTGTTGCTACTACTACTGCTGCTGCTCTTGATGCCGCTGTTGCTGCTGCTGCTACTGCTACTGCTGCTTCTGCTGCTGCAGCCGCTGAAAGAAAGGGGGGGTGGGGGTCCCCCCAACACACGAGGAACCCTCCCTAGTGGGGCTACCAGCCATAGTGTGATGCCCATTGTTTTGCTTTTTTTGTCTTTTTGTCTTTGGGGTTGTTGACGTCAGCAGTAGTGCCTTGCTGAGGACGGTGGACGTTTTGCCCACCCTCAGGCTTGCTTCCCCCTTCCCTTGCCCCTTTCTTTGGGTTTTTCTTTGGGTTGATGACGTCAACAGTGATGTCAGCAGTGATGTCAGCAGCGACATGCTGACGTCAGAAGTGGCGGTTGTTGGGGCCGTTGCTATAGCTGCTGTTGCTACTACTGCTACTATAGTTTGCTGCTGCTACTACGGCTACTACTGCAGTTGGTGGCGCTGCTGCTGCTGTTGATGCTGCTATTGTTGCTGCTGTTGTTGCTGCTGCCGCTGTTGCTACTACAGCTACTCTGGCTGTAGTTATAGCAGCAGTTACTGCTACTGCGGGCTCTTGCGGCTGCTAGAGTTGCTGAAGTAGCAAAGGCAGCTATTGCAGCAGCGGCGGCGAAGCAGGTGGGATGCGGGATTTTCTTTTCTTCTTCTTCTTCCTCGTCTATCACAGCGGGTAGCTGCCTGCTATCAGCTGCAAGAAGCGGGCTGCTGCTCGCTGGTAGCGAGGTGCTGCTTGCTGGCAGCGAAAAGCAAGCTGCTGCTCGCTGGCAGCGAGCTGCTACTCGCTGGTAGCAGCGGGCTGCTGCTCGCTGGTAGCGAGGTGCTGCTTGCTGGCAGCGAAAAGCAAGCTGCTGCTCGCTGGCAGCGAGCTGCTACTCGCTGGTAGCAGCGGGCTGCTGCTCGCTACTTGCTCACTACGGGTAGCAAGCAGCAGCAGCAGTTGCTGCTTGTAGCTGCTCGCTGCAGCAGCTGCTGTGGCTGGCTGCTGCTACTACACGCTGCTGCAGCTGCTGCTTGCCGCTGCTGTTGCTTGCTGCTACTACGGGCTGTTGCTGCTGCGAGCTGCTGCTGCAGGCTGTTGCTGCTGCGAGGTGCTACTACGGGCTGCTGCTGCTGCAAGCTGCTGTGAGCTGTTGCTTCTGCGTGTTGCTACTGCTGCACGAAGCAGCTGCTGGCTGCTGCTGCCACTGCTCGTTGACGTTGCCTTCGGCTACTGCTGTTGCGAGCTGCTGTTGCTGCATGCTGGTGCAAGTCACTGCACCTGGGTGACATTGCCGCGTGGGTCGTCGCCCACAGGTGTTGGACGCAGCCTGACGCTCACCTCCTCGTGTCACGTGTGGGGGCCAGTGCTATCGGAAAATTTTCGACAGCATTTCCCCTGGCCCAATGGCTGTGGGAAAAAATCTGACGCCGCCACCAGGCGGGACAATGCTGCCGGAGAAAATCCGACAGCATTTCCCCTGCACTGGTGCGTATGGGTGTCTGCTGGCATTGTCTGGCACCTGTACGCCAGTCTTGTGCTACTGCTGCTACGCTCTGGCTCTGATACCAAGCTAGAAACCTAGGCAGCAGGTTGGGGCAGCATGCGTTGTTGATATAGCGTGCGGGCTTCCATGCTCGTTGCTTAAGTCTGCTGCCCCCTCAGATTGCTCCTCTAGAGACTGTCTGGAAGCTCTGGGTTTGTTCCTCAAAATTGTGCGCGCCAGTGTTACCGCCAGAAAGGAGCTTAAAATTGGATGTAACTGATTAGCAATGAAGAATGAGCAACAATGGAGAACCCCTCCAAGTTCTAGGCCACCCCCACTAGTGTAAAAGTTGTTACTGAGCTAACCAACCAATCAGAAAATAGTGCTAGACCTTTTTTCTGGCAGGTAGGGTTTTCTCAGTGAGCCCTGCCAGACGCCCGACAGCCCAAGATCCGGGCGTCGTCCGTTTTGCCTGAAAACTGGACCATACCATAATACTAACGCTACAAATGCAGTCGTGCGGTCAGAATTAGGTAGAAAAATTTCTACGAGAAGTTATGGCTGCACGAACCCAGGCAGTGCCTATGACAGTCAACGATGCCAAACACGGCCGTACAACAGAAGACATGGACCCTAGGCATCGCATGATGCTGCAGACGCAATGCCACAGCCAGACAGTGCTAGGTGCATGCAGACTGCATCTGCAGTGGCAGTGACTGCCGGCTGCCCGACCACCAAGGAGGCTTTCCGATGGAGATGAGTGCATCGCCAGAGGGAGGAGGCTCCAGCAACGGGTGAGTGGGTCTCAGCGTGCGTCGGCTCCACCGAACGACACTCCAGTGGCATCAAGTCTCGCCGTCAGTCATCTTCACGCCGATGTACACAAGCTCGGAGGTCCCAACAGAGTACAATGAGAGATGCAGGAAAACCAACACTGTGATCTAGTATGAAGAAACGGGTGGGCGGCTGGTTGATTTGTTGTGGAGGCTGGGTAGATGGTTGCTTATGTAACCCATGGTGGGCGGATGGTTGCTTTTCTTCCGAACCACGGGCGGATCGTTACTCTTCTTCCGAACGACGGGCGGATGAGAGTCACACTTTGCATTTTATGGGTATCTGAGCTATTTCACCCTTACAAAATGGGCAGAGTGACTATATACCCCTAGTTTCACATAACAAGCCCCATTCACCCCTTCGTCGGAACAATAAGCCCCATCCACCCCTCCGTCAAAACCATAAGCCCCATCCGCCCCTCCGTCGGAACAATAAGCCTCATTTGCCAGAACGATAAGCCTCATTCGCCCCTCCGCCAGAACAATAAGCGTGACTCGCCCTTCTGCAAGGACGCAAAAATCCAAGCGTAGAAAATAAACGATAAACCCCTCTCGTTTGTCAAAAGATAGCATGTCGATGTCGTATGGATGCAGCGTCAACATGATGACGTCACAATTTCCTACCAAATCATCACAAAATCCTTAAAAGAAGGGTTTGTGATTTTTTTGTAAGTGGTTTGCGTTGAGTTTGCATGGGGGATCGGAGACTCCCCAGTATTCAAAGGGAATTTGCTGGGGCCCGCTACCGAGGGGCCCAGTAGGTGCTCGCGCAAAAATAAACCCTCAAACCCTGCATGTAAAATGGGGGTGGGTTTTTCTATTGTTTGTAACTCAAACGAGGGTATAAAGTTGAACAAAGTGTAAGAAAACAAATAGGGATTTTTTACTCCCGTCAGGGATTCCCATGGACGCCCGTCGGCCGGAATCCCCGTCGATGTCCTCCTCCCCCACTCCCCACCGCTTCTCGACAGCCCACCGGCCGCCCGTTCCACCACGGCCCTCAATCGCGAGGGCCTCGATCAACGGTCGGTTGGGTGGGCTGGTGGGCTGCGAAAGGCGGAGGGGGGGGGGTGGGTTGGGGCTGACGAAGTGCCGATCGACAGATGTTGGCCGGCAATCACCCACCCCCCCTCCCCACCCCTCTATGCTATTGCGGCCCTCCATCACGACGGTCGCTATGGACGGCATGCCCGATTTCACCATGCTTAAGTAGCGACGTGTATCCTTGATTGAGCATGGTGAAAACGGGGGGCGGATAAGGCTTTTTTTACCGGACAGTGGCGGATAAGGCTTATTGTTTTGGCGGAGGGGCGAATGAGGCTTATCGTTCTGGCGGAGGGGCGGATGAGGCTTATCATCCTGGCGGAGGGGCGGATGGGGCTTACTTTTCCTACGAAGGAGTATGTGAGGGTCAAGGGTGACAAAACAGGGCATCATCAACATTTTTACCGTAGAAAAAATGTGAAAATGCCGATTCCCCCCTGTTTTGTCACCTATGACCCTCATATACCCCTCAGTCGGAACAAAAATCCCCATTCACCCCTGTCCGGCAATAGTGTGCCCTATCTGCCCGCCCGTTTTCACCATGCCCAAACAACGACACATGTCGCTGATTAAGCATGGCGAAATTGGGCATGCCATGCTAGAATACGGCCCTCCATCGCAGCCATCGCGATGGAGGGCCACATTCTAGCCTAGCATGCCCAAGGGATCGGGGGGGGGGGGGCTAGGTGGAAGATGTCTGTCGGTCGGCAGTTTGTCAACCGCCGATCCTCCCCCCCCCTTGCCCCCCGCCTCTCGCAGCCCACCTACCCACCTACCCGTTAATCCAGGCCCTTGCGATTGAGGGCCGCGATGGAACAGTCAGCCGGTGGGCCTTCGGGCGGTAGGGGGAGGGAGGGGGGGACATCGCAGGGGATTCTGGCGGCCGGGCGTCCATAGGATTCCCCGCTCCATGAATGGGGAAGTCGAAAATACCTGTTTGCTTTTTTTTTACATTTTGTTCAAATTCATACCCTCGTTTGATGTACAAACTATAGACAAACCCACCCCCTAATTACACCCGGGGTTTTAGGGTTTGTTTTTGTGCGGACACCTGCTGGGCCTCGCAGTAGCGGGGCCCAGCAGGTTCCCTTTCAACGCATGGGGAGTCTTGGACCCCCCATGCAAACTCCAGACAAACTACCTACGAAAATTCACAAGGGCCAAATAGCTCAGATACCCATAAAACGCAAAGTGTGACTCTGATCCGCCCGGTAGCGGAAAAACATCCTCAATACACCTAGTCAAAAATCACGCTCGCTCGCGGCATGCGTGAACGGGCGAGCATGATAAAAAACTGCATGCGGACATCGCTCCCACGCGAGAATCGCGAGGGAGCGATGGCTGCTTTGTTTTTTTTTCGTTTTTGTCACGCAAACCCCCCAATTTGATTTAGGATTTTGTATGCTTGGCGCCCGCGCCAAACATAAAACCCTAAATCGAACTGGGGGGTTTGCGGGACAAAAAAAACCAGAGCGGCCATCGCTCCCTTGCAATTGAGCGAAAACGCCCTTCTTTCGTTTTGGATAATTTCATGTCAATGCAAAACTATTCTTTTAACGCACAAACCTCATTCAAACCGTACCCAAAATTTCATTCGAGGTTTCAGGGTTTTACTTTTGCGCGGGCTCCTACTGGGTATGGCATGTGGTCTCGCCAAGCACTTTTGTCTGTTTTCTTTATTACTGGCGTGGCGGTAGCAACGGTTGATTGGTAGTTACGTTATCTTTTGCCGGATGACAGGCGAATGAGTTTTATATTTCTACTATTCGGGTATCTCGCATAGCAACCCAAATCACAAACCCTTCTATTAAGGAGTGTGTGAAGTTTGGGTAAAAAAATGTGACGCGAGCTTGTCAATGCCACATCCATGCGACTTCGACATGCTATCTTTTAACAAAGGAGAGGAGTACATCGTTGATTTTCTTTGCCTGCAAACACGCGACCGTGTGGAAGGGGTAGTTCAGGCTTATTGTTGCAAGGTGGGGGCAAATGGGGCTTATCTTCTGAAACGAGGGGTATATTGGCTTTCCACCCAAAAAAAATCGCAAAACACTTGAGCAAGAATCAAGGATGCTATGGCAGTTGTGTGGCAGCAGCTGATGGGTGGAGCCACCACCTATTGGTGCTTTGGCGCAAGCTAGGTGTGCATCAGGGATCTCCATGAGCATGAACACGGCCGAGTGGTCACATTAAGCTGTACAGATACACGGCGACAACTGAAATCACAATGGTGAAGTAGATCTCGCAAAGTTCTGTGAGATATGGTGCTAGATTCGGCAGAGGAATGCTACGGACGAGCAATCTCTTTAATGGTCCGCGTTATTACGGTTTGTTCGTCTCCACCTTTGACATGCTTTAGGGTGAGGTGCAGTGCGTTGGAGTCGAAGATGAATACATCGAGTGCAACACTCGACTATGTCGAGTGCTCCATGCGGCGGCTACGGCACTTTGCAGGCCACAACTGATGCAGTTGGCGGTGTGCGACTTCCAGCAAGTGGTTTAGTACAACCCCAAGGGCACAACTGTCTTACAACAGCTGGAGAACTACTGTGTCGTGGTGATCACATTTGACAGGGTGGGGATGGTGCACCACACTGTGCTTTGAGCATTGCTCTTGACCTCAAGTGGAGTTTTTTCTTAAATCTTCTCTCTCTCTCTCTCTCTCTCTCTCTCTCTGTGTTTCTCTCTCTCTCTCTCTCTCTCTCTCTCTCTAGGAGGCAACATGCCATCAAGTGGGTGCAGAAACAAATTTGTTGTGGACAAAAAGGTATTGCAATTGCTGGGAAAGGAGTTCAATGAAAGTGTTTTCCTTTTCTGATTCATTTGNTCTCTCCCTCTCTCTCTCTCTCTCTCTCTCTCTCTCTCTCTAGGAGGCAACATGCCATCAAGTGGGTGCAGAAACAAATTTGTTGTGGACAAAAAGGTATTGCAATTGCTGGGAAAGGAGTTCAATGAAAGTGTTTTCCTTTTCTGATTCATTTGTTCTTGTCATCATGTGTGATTGATGTTCCAAGCGAGCTGTAATGTGTTGGAGATGACATTGAATGCGTTGAATGCAGCATCGAGTCCAACACCGCGATAGACGCGAGCAAGCAGCTTACTGCCATGGCAGCACCGGAGCAGCGGCTGCAGCTGGAGAACTACCGCGCTACAGCGATCATGCTGGACATGGGGATGGTGTTCCATTCGGTGTTTGTGGGAATTGCTTTGGGTTCGAGCAAAGATGTGCAATTCATGCAGGGCCTTGCAATTGCTCTCTTCTTCCACCAGGTGGGTGCATGATTGAAAATTCTCAAGCATTTGAAAGCACGAAATGGATTTCATTTCCTGCTCGTGTGAATCACTTAGGGGTCGAGTGGTGACGTGCAGCTTATGCAGAGCCTGGAAATTGCCCTCATCGTTCGCCAAGTGGGTGCATGATTTAACTAGCTCAAGCATTTGAAAGCGCCAAAGGATTTCACTTCTTGTTTTGTGGGCATTGCTTTGCGGTCAAGTATTGACGTGCAGTTTGTACAAGGTATGGCAATTCCTCTCATATCTCACCAGGTGAGTTCATGGTCCATTGGACGTTTTGGAAGGCGAAAAGGGAAAGCGAGAGGCAGGATAGGTAACTTAACTCCGCGCCTCGTCATTGCCATCAGCTAAAACGGTATCGCTTTCCTTTTGATTGACTAGCCTGGGCCTTCTGTTCAGGGCTTGCTTTTATGGCTGCCATACATAATTGTCTCTGAAACATTCACATGTTTCCCCTACTGTTGTTGTTGTTGCTTCCTCTGCTTTCACAAGGCTTTGAGGGAATTTCCCTCGATATCATCGTTCTCAAGGCGTAGCTCTCCCTCCTCAAGCCCAACGTCATAGGCCTCACCTTCTGCTTCAGCCCCCCCATCGGCATTTCCATCGGCTTCACCGTTGCGAGCACCTTCAACGGAAACAGCCCCGTCGCCCTCGACATCTAACGTGTTTTCAAAGCCATCTCTTCTGGTATCCTCATCTTCAACTCGATTGTCGACCTCATGGTACCCACGTTCTGCGTCCTTGACACCGACACGCCCAAGAACCCTAGCACCTTCTTCCTTGACTTTGTGCTCTTGTTCTTGGGGGCGGTGGCGATGACCGTACTGGCCCTATGGACGTGAAATGACCAGGAGAGCTTTTTTTTGTCTTGGAGGAGGGCGCAAGGCGGTTTGGGAATGGGGACGTGCGTGGCCACAATGTGGGGGATAATGTGGGTAGCAACAACGCACTCCTCCGAGCAAGGATGGTCTTCAGGAAAGCAATCAAGATTTCAAGGCATGTTTCACCAGCCGATAAGAATGTGTCCAGAGAAATTGAGAGAGATTCTTTGTGTTCTGCGGTAAGGAAGCACCTTCATCTAGGAAGGTAAATGCTTGTGAATGGAGGAGATTGTGAGAGGCATGCACTGCCCTCGTTTTGACATCAGTGTTGGAAGACGGAATAAGTGGAACCCATCCCGATGTATTGGCTGTTTGAGCTTTACATGTTGATTTGAAAAATGAATTCCAGTCTAGAGTAATTGGCAACTTGGTAAGACAGGATGAGTGAAGGGCTCTACAAAATGCAGAGCTCTTATCCACAAGAGTGGTTGTCAAGGGATGTGGTGCGGTTACTGAGGCTTTCAGTGGAATTTGGTTCAAGCATGTCAGTCTTCAGCCTTGCCATGTCGGACATGACGGTGCCAAGAAGGCAAGGGCAGCATTGGCCTTGCTTGTATCATTACCATGGGAAGAGCACACTGTGTTCGTATTACACTATTAGAATCCAACATAAGTGGAGCCCATGATCTTAACTTGACAAGAAAGTATTTGCGAGTATTCAAGTGCACATCGAGATGAGTTCTCCAGAGGTGGATAGTTTAACGGGGCAACGGAGAGGCCATTCCTAGTTTCTCAATGTGCACTTGGTCAATAGTTGTGTTGTTGATAAAGAAGATTTTGCACATAGGAAGATGTCATTGGTTGCCTCTAATAGATGGGAGTGTGGGCATGACCTTTCACGTACATGTACATGAGAAACAGGTAGGAAGCTTCTTAGCCTTGTTGTTCATGTGGCGACAGAGTCATGTGAGCCAGTGCACTAGCAAGCAAGCAGGTGAGAGAAATAGCAAGAGTTAGGCTAGGGAGATGCGTTAAGTCTCATAAACTCCAATAGATTTTTAATGCAAAGAGAAATGACAAATGACAAGCATACAGCATGAATGCTTCAAGCAGCACACGGCGGGTGATGCATAGGACAATGTCGGTTTGTCCTACAATCAGCCCAAAACCACTCCTTTGGCCATAGCTTTGCGCATAGGCATCCAAATGCAACAGAGTCTCAACCTAGAGATGTAGAATCTTGAGCTGAACGCTAGGACTGGTTACATGCACAGGTCCGGCACCGATCAATGAACACGCAATGTAAGACATGAATCGAGATGAAGACTCAATCCACTGAGAAAACTATAGCCACTGCAGAAAAAGTGCAAAGCACCCCACCAACCAATCGGGACGTAGTGGTAGATGTTTTGGCAGCTGTGAGTGGGTCGAGCCACCACCCGTCTGTCCTTTTGCGCCAGTTGGGTCGGCATCAAGGATGTGCACAAGCATGGACACAGATGAGTAGTCATAGTAAGCTACATAAACATACGGGAACGACTCACATCACAACACTGTACATAATGTGTGCTACATTAATGTACACAATCTATACAAATGAAGTTGATAGAGTGTACCATTTGCACGAGACTGTTGTGATTTGTGATGTTCCTGTCAACCTGTATAGTTTGCTACAACCACTCGGCCGTGTCCATGCTGGTGCAGATCCTTGATGCGGACCCAGGTGGTACAGTTGCGTCGTCTGGTGATGGACTACCAGCTTGGAGCTTAATGACGATCTTCCCAGAGCTTTGGATGCTGCCTGGGACCTTATGGAGTTTTACTACATGTAAGAGTTTATTGGTGGACTGGCCGTGGGCCTGATTTGCATGTTTTTGCATTGTGTGTCCACGGTTTGATGCCGGATGCATGCATGTGACCAGTTTTAGCATCTAGCTTGTGATTATGCACATATAGGTTCACGCGGCGTAGCGTTGTGACATGTCTACGTTGATTTACGCCCAAAAGAATGGTTTTTGGCCGGTTTTAGGACATATCTTGTGCTACCGCGTGCGACACCCGCTGTGCGCCGCGGCAGGTACTTATACCATGGGCTTGTCATTTGTCATTTCCCTTCGCAAATTCTATTGAAGCATTATAACACCTTGCCTTGTGTCCACTAACCAAACCCTTGCCGTTGCATGTATGACTTGTGACTG
>SZWC01002256.1:175549-186442 GCA_023375785.1 Penium margaritaceum
CCCTCCCTCCCTCCCTCCCTCTCTCCCTCCCTCCCTCACCTCCCTCTCTCTCTCTCTTGCTTACTGTGTTGCTGCCATGACTCTCCTCTTGCTTAGCAAATGAAAAAGAAAGAAGTTGTCGTCACAAGGAGGAAATGGGATGGGCTTTTGCTTGAGGGAGGAAGTTGTCAGAGAACTTGACAGAGAAAGCAGACAGAAGCGGACAGAAGGGCACAAAAGAGAACAGCACGCAGGCGGACAGTTAAGGGGTCAAGGAAAGCGGATGAAAGTAGCTGACAAAGAATGCGGACAAGCCGATTGGACAGGAGAACCGGGTGGGGAAGGCACAGTGGATCATTGACAGGGGCAGTGAGTCTCACTGCAAAGCACGGCCTTAGCTCCCAGAAGCTAAGGCTTTGCTTTCCTTGTCTGGAGCCAGCTGTTGATGCTCCCAGAAGGGGGCACGGCCTCAGCGCCTGCAGAAATAGCTTTGGTAGAAGCAACGTCAGCACGTGGGACAGCATCAGCGGCAGTGCCAGCAGCAGCAACAGCAGCAGCAGCCAGTAGGGTGGCAAAANTAGGAAGCTTCTTAGCCTTGTTGTTCATGTGGCGACAGAGTCATGTGAGCCAGTGCACTAGCAAGCAAGCAGGTGAGAGAAATAGCAAGAGTTAGGCTAGGGAGATGCGTTAAGTCTCATAAACTCCAATAGATTTTTAATGCAAAGAGAAATGACAAATGACAAGCATACAGCATGAATGCTTCAAGCAGCACACGGCGGGTGATGCATAGGACAATGTCGGTTTGTCCTACAATCAGCCCAAAACCACTCCTTTGGCCATAGCTTTGCGCATAGGCATCCAAATGCAACAGAGTCTCAACCTAGAGATGTAGAATCTTGAGCTGAACGCTAGGACTGGTTACATGCACAGGTCCGGCACCGATCAATGAACACGCAATGTAAGACATGAATCGAGATGAAGACTCAATCCACTGAGAAAACTATAGCCACTGCAGAAAAAGTGCAAAGCACCCCACCAACCAATCGGGACGTAGTGGTAGATGTTTTGGCAGCTGTGAGTGGGTCGAGCCACCACCCGTCTGTCCTTTTGCGCCAGTTGGGTCGGCATCAAGGATGTGCACAAGCATGGACACAGATGAGTAGTCATAGTAAGCTACATAAACATACGGGAACGACTCACATCACAACACTGTACATAATGTGTGCTACATTAATGTACACAATCTATACAAATGAAGTTGATAGAGTGTACCATATGCACGAGACTGTTGTGATTTGTGATGTTCCTGTCAACCTGTATAGTTTGCTACAACCACTCGGCCGTGTCCATGCTGGTGCAGATCCTTGATGCGGACCCAGGTGGTACAGTTGCGTCGTCTGGTGATGGACTACCAGCTTGGAGCTTAATGACGATCTTCCCAGAGCTTTGGATGCTGCCTGGGACCTTATGGAGTTTTACTACATGTAAGAGTTTATTGGTGGACTGGCCGTGGGCCTGATTTGCATGTTTTTGCATTGTGTGTCCACGGTTTGATGCCGGATGCATGCATGTGACCAGTTTTAGCATCTAGCTTGTGATTATGCACATATAGGTTCACGCGGCGTAGCGTTGTGACATGTCTACGTTGATTTACGCCCAAAAGAATGGTTTTTGGCCGGTTTTAGGACATATCTTGTGCTACCGCGTGCGACACCCGCTGTGCGCCGCGGCAGGTACTTATACCATGGGCTTGTCATTTGTCATTTCCCTTCGCAAATTCTATTGAAGCATTATAACACCTTGCCTTGTGTCCACTAACCAAACCCTTGCCGTTGCATGTATGACTTGTGACTGTTGTTAGCGTCTGACCAGGCAGTGATGCCTAGTCAACGGCTGTGTACTAGGAAGCTTCCATGCATCCTCTCATAGACACGTTTTGTGTGTTCTAAAAGAACTTGTGGCAAGAACATGAAGTGGTGGGACATAGAAAGCAGGAAACTTTTGTGGGTCAATGAAGCACTCTCACATGTTTTCATTTCAATAAAACTGTGTAATACCGTAGAAGTTTTGAAAAATTTTATCAGAGGTTTTTTTGTGGATAATAAAAAGAGAAATAAAGGTAAAGGAATGAATCCAATAGAAAGAAACAAAATGTTATATATGATTTGATTGAACATTTTCAATGATTTAAAGAGAAAATTTCCACATTCCTGCGCTATGGAATGGAATTCATGATGATCGTGGCGCATTTTTCATTTATCCATTGTTCTTGTCTGATAACCACATGCTCCTACTTGTTGAACATGAATGAAAAAAAACCTGATGAAAAATTAATTAGTGAGAAAAATTAATATTTGAAATTATCTGAACCATGTTTTGGGATGGGGCCTCCGAATAGCCTAGTACATGTGTGAACACCACCGATGATTACGGATACCGTGGGCTCCTTCTCGATTTTCAAGAAAAGTTTTTCACAAGATAAATCGAGTTCGAATCCATGCTGCGTTCCAGCGAGTGTTGAGCATCATAGCTTAAGGGGTACGTGAGGCCCTTGGGTGTTCCGAAGAATGTATTCCTGTTGAAACACCGCACTAGGGGCATACGTTTGATGCACCAGGCATGCCAATACCAAACCTAGGCTTGCATGGGTTGGCGGTCGTCCGATAAGACATGCCGATTGAGATCGAGTATTCGGTCCTGTTCCGCTTCGTTTCTCGCTTTTCGAATGGCAAATGATCGCGTGGGAGTTTATGAACCACCTTTCGCTTGTTTAACAGATGAGATTCTCCGATGGACGTGTGATCATTTATTACGATATGGCCTTCGATGAGAAACCAATCTCCGCTTCAGTGACGTCCGCGACGTATCGATTGAACGAGTTCCTTTAAAAAGATGTGTTCATTGTTTGTTCGATTTGCGTACCCGGCTTTCGATCGCACGGAGATGCCCGCACCGGGGACGACGTCGTCAGCGCTTGAAGATGTCATGCCAAGCCCCAGTTTTCCATCATACCGTGCACCGCTCCCTCTTACAATGGCATGATTGAAACGATCACATCAGCAGAACAACTTCCATGCATATTTCGATGACGTGAGCATGAGCCTCCCATGACGGCTCAATGCAGATGAGAGCGTCACGGTGCCTGACGCCGACGCAACTGGGCCACGTCACGGTGGGCCCTTTAGGAAAAACACAAAAATCGACGCACCTCACTCCTGCTCTCGCTCCCGCTGTCGAGCTGTCAAGACTAAGGCATTACCTTCTATCCCACCTTTCTCCTTTCTCCCTCTCGATTTCTCCAGCAAGGTGCTGGCAGCAGCGCAGGAGAAGTCCGGGTCTAGCTCGGAAACCAGGGAAACCTTGAAGGGTGGTGCATAGGGGCCCAAGTCGTTCAGCAGCACACAGGGCAGCACCATGAGCCACCGCAAGTTCGAGCACCCCAGGCACGGTTCCCTCGGCTTCCTGCCGAGGAAGCGCTGCGCTCGTCACCGTGGGAAAGGTGAGGGATGGGAATTTTCTCGCTCAGGAAGGACACTCGTGGGTTCACTCTCAATGGGTTGTTTCCCGCAGCTTGGCTTGGCGCAGGTCGCAGGCTGGTGAGGTCTCCACTGAATCCCATTTGAGATTGGGCGTTTACGCTGCGGACGGGGCGAAGGCTGAAGCGGGGAGTTCCCTAGGAGTTTTGGAATGCTTGGCCATTGCGTGCAGTGCAAGTGCTGCCAGTGCGAGCACTGGCAGGGAAGCCCTGCTGGGAGCTCAGAGCTGACATTTCAATCTCCCGGCCTACAGAGCATTGGCAGATTGAAGAGCAGGTTTGGCGCGGAGTTGTGTCCATGGCGCCTTGCGATCACGCTCATCTATGGAGCAGTGGCGGGATTGCGTGACAGGGTTAGGATTCCAAAGAGCAGCGGGCAGGTTCAGGAGGTGCGATCGTAGACGCGACGGTCGAGCAGCGCTTCTTTACGACGGGGACGGAACGGGTGCAGCAGCAACCATGAGCTGACGGAGACGGAGGCAGACTGCGTCACAAATGCTGAGAGCAGACTGAAGGGAACAGAGACTGGCTGAAGTGCTTGAGGCGGGCTGAATGAAATAGAGACTGGCTGAAATGCTTGAGGCGGGTTGAAGGGGATAGAGACTGGCCGAAATGCTTGAGGCGGGTTGAAAGGGATAGAGACTGGCCGAAATGCTTGAGGCGGTTTGAAAGGGATAGAGACTGGCCGAAATGCTTGAGGCGGGTTGAAAGGGATATAGTCTGGCGTACATGCTTGAGGCGGGCTGAATGGAGTGGAGACTGGCTGAATGCTTGAGGCGGGCTCAGAGGAATGGAGTCTGGCTGAAATACTGAAGAGAGACTGAAGGGCACTGAGATTGGCTGAAATGCCGACGGCGGGCGAAAGGGTATGGAGACTGGCTGAAATGTTGGAGACAGGCCGAATGGCACGGACACTCACTAAAATGTCAAAGGCAGGCTGAAAGGGATTAGAGGCTGGCTAAAATGCTGAAGGCAGGCTGAAAGGGAACAGAGACTGCCCTAATGCTAAAGGCAGACTTGGCAACGACCCCTGAGCATTGCAGGCACTGGCGGAGCTCTAACGATTACCTGGGTACCAAACGGTTTGAGATGGTGTCGGATTCACTCCGTCGAAGGCGGAGTAGCCATGGCCATTGGTTGTGTGACGGGCGGAAACTGCACCCAGACCGAGGGTGGATTATGAACTTTCGGGTCTGTGGAAAGTAGTCGGCGTTGTTGTCACACGCGCAGCTCAAGCTTTCAGGTTGTAAGGAATGCCATTCTTAGAGGCTTTTGTAGGAGGTGGGCAGGGGAGGCTCGATCGGCAGAGGTCCACTTCATCTTCCTTGTGGGCAGAGGTCAGCATCGTGCAGTCTTTAGATAGGGACTGGTGCGTTTTTTGGGCCTTTCTGAGGTTGGAAGCGTTTGGTTGTGATTGCAAACGAAGCGCTGCAGAGCTGTGGGATGAGGCCCTGTCGTCGCTTCTGTCATGCGAGCAGTGTGCAGTGATTTCCATGACTGGGGGGTTCGAGGGGCACAGCTGTAGATGGTGATTGCAGGAGTACATGGAGAAGGGAATGAGGGTGGAAAGAAGCAGGGACCGTGTCCTGTGTTCTGTTTCAATGGACCATAGACTCGTAAACCATGTTTGAACAAAGAAAAGAGGAGGCAGAGTGGATGTGGAATGATTTCACCTCTACATAGCAGCAGGCGGTGAGTGCAAAGCTTTTCAAATTTCAAGCGGCAGTTGGAGTTCATTGTTTTTCACAGCAGCAGGTGCAGAGCGCTGGAGAGGCTCCGTCAGTTGTCTTTTTTTTTGCAGCAGAGGTCTCTAGTCGACCAGCAGTAGAGAAGCAACCAACCAGTGCTCGTTTTGCTATGGCTGGTTGTGTAGACGGTTTGAAAAGCGTCTTAGGACCTTGATTGCTCTGAAAGGGATCGTTTCGCAATAGATGTCCTTTTTCTCCCCACCCGTCAGCATGTGTGGGAGAAAGAGGGGTTCATAGGTTGGAAGCTGGCTGTCAGCTGGGCCTGCTGCTGCCGTTGAAGTTACTGCTCTGTGGATGAAGACCAGCAGCAACAGCAGCAGCCGCAGCAGCAGCAGCAGCAGGACCAGCAGAAACTGTTTTCTGTCGCGCAAGCATTGTTTCCATCCGTGTGCAGTTGGCACCACTCTGGCTCTGCCCATCTGCCCGCTCGTCACCCCCTAGTCTTGTCTGGTATAAGCTGCGGCACACCAGACAAACTTAGATCTTGTCTGGTGTGCCGCAGCGCTTGTGTTTACATGGTGGCTGCAAGGCTGGTGTATTTTGCCTGGTGACTTCGATTCCAGAGTACGACCCCAAGAAGGAATGGTGTTTCTCCTGCCAAAAGGGCCGAGTTGATCCAGAGAGGGAGGGGGGAAGATGCAAATCTAGACCTTCTGTTGTTTTTGCCATGACCTGTGTGCCATGCAGTGAAGTCGTTCCCCAAGGATGACCCGAAGAAGGCTCCCCACCTCACGGCGTTCCTCGGCTACAAGGCCGGCATGACCCACATCATGCGTGAAGTGGAGAAGCCTGGATCAAGTGTGTTACCTTCTCCTTCTCGTCCATCTCTCCACCTACCCTCTCCGCTGCCCTTCGGTTACTTGTTCCGCTTTCTGTCCCTTTCTTCTATTTTCTTTCTTGATACCTGCCTCCCTGCATCCATCCATGTGTCCTCTATCCCTCTGTCCTCCATCCCTTTGTTCTCCATCCCTCTGTCCTCCATCCCTTTGTCCTCTCATGCCTGTCCAAAAATTCCACCTATGCTCTTTCAACTCTCGTCTTGGGCATTTCCCTCTTTTTGAGTGCCAGTGCAGTCCAGAGACCAACCCAGTCCAGTCCTCTAAACACTAGGTAATCAGAAACTGGCACGGCAGCAGGCGGCAACAGCAGAAGTATCAGCAGCCTTTTTTCGAGCAGCTAGTTGCTCTCCCTTCGCTGCTGCCTTTGCTTTTCCACTCTCTGTGCCCTCCTCGCCTCCCACAGCATAGCAGCCACGGCCTCTGGTCCGTGCCAAGTACTGGGTGGGTTCTGTGACGTAGTGACAGTAGCAGTGCTGCGGATGCCAGCTACTGGTTCCTCTTACGCAACTGTTCCTGCACTGCCTCTCTCCTCGTGACTTCCTCTTTTGACATGTCAGGGTTGCACACGAAGGAGACGGTAGAGGCGTCAATTTTCCTTCTACATTTTTCAAAACGTCTAAGAGGAAATCATCTCACGCAACGATCCCTGCACTCTCTCCTCGTGACTTTTTCTTGTGACTTGTCAGGGCTGCACAAGAAGGAGACGGCGGAGGCAGTGACGATCATCGAGACGCCCCCCATGATCGTTGTGGGCCTGGTCGGCTACGTGAAGACGGCATTTGGCTTGCGCACGCTCAACACCGTGTGGGCGCAGCACCTCAGCGACAACCTGCGCCGCCGCTTCTACAAGAACTGGAGCGCGTCGAAGAAGAAGGCATTCACCAAGTATGCCAAGAAGTTTGCCACGGAGAGCGGGAAGAAGGAGGTTGAGGAGGAGCTGGAGAGGATGAAGAAGTACGCCGCGGTTGTCCGTGTGCTGGCTCACACTGAGGTTCGTCTCTCCTACACATACCCCTCTCTCCTTCCTCCCTCCCCCCTCTGTCCCTCCCCCCCCCCTCCTTCCCTCACCCCCTCCCTCGCTCCATCCCTCTCTCCCCCCCTCCCTCCCTCCCTCCCCCCCCTCTCTCTCACTCTCTCTCTCTCTCTCTCTCTCTCTCTCTCTTCCTCTCCNCTTGAGGGAGGAAGTTGTCAGAGAACTTGACAGAGAAAGCAGACAGAAGCGGACAGAAGGGCACAAAAGAGAACAGCACGCAGGCGGACAGTTAAGGGGTCAAGGAAAGCGGATGAAAGTAGCTGACAAAGAATGCGGACAAGCCGATTGGACAGGAGAACCGGGTGGGGAAGGCACAGTGGATCATTGACAGGGGCAGTGAGTCTCACTGCAAAGCACGGCCTTAGCTCCCAGAAGCTAAGGCTTTGCTTTCCTTGTCTGGAGCCAGCTGTTGATGCTCCCAGAAGGGGGCACGGCCTCAGCGCCTGCAGAAATAGCTTTGGTAGAAGCAACGTCAGCACGTGGGACAGCATCAGCGGCAGTGCCAGCAGCAGCAACAGCAGCAGCAGCCAGTAGGGTGGCAAAAGTATTGATATCGTTTTTTTGATATCAACATAAAAAATATCGGCAAAACGCCAATATTTTTGATGTCGATATTGAAGTATCGATATGGATATCGATATTGACCCAATATCTCAGGAAGGTCTCCAATATCGATATCGAAGTATCAATATTGGGAGTCAATACCTTTTTTTTGTGTTGGCAAATATCGATATCAAACATCGATATCGGCCCAAATATCGATGTTTCGATATAAACATCGATGTTTAGATATCGATATCGACATCGATATTGACCCTTCAGGGGTCGATATCGTTACTGGAAAAATAGATATCGATATCGATATTGAAAAGATATCAATATCGTACCACCCTAGCAGCCAGGGAAACCTTAGCTTCTGGGAGCATCAATAGGTGGCCACAGGGCTGGTTCTCATCGAAATTCCTTGAAGGGTTACTCTGGATTTCCTTACATGGGTTCAGCGGCACAGCTGGTTTCACCCCGCAGCTGACGTGTAATGGGTGAGAACACTAAATTCGTCGTTTGGTCTAGACAGCGGCAGTGTAGGAGAGGCAACATGGGCAAGCCACACGTGTGGACGTATGCAGTTTCAGAAGTGGGCTGAATGAGGAGTCGAGAGAGCCACTGGCACGGACCTGTGCGAAGTGGGGGCGAAGCCCGTACGAGTTGGGGTGGTGAAGCACTCCATTTTTCTGCTGCTACCCTGAGCCAAAGTGGAATGGGAGACTGCTGGTGTAGCCCTGCAGCCTGCAGGGCCACACAGCTGTATCGTTGGAGCCATGTGGGGAAATCCAAACTAACCGTAAGTAGGGCTACGTACAGGGGAAGGCGCTGCAGGACGAGGAGCAGCAGCAGCAGCAGCGGCAGCAGCAGGAGCCTTAGCAGCAACAGCAGCAGCTGCACCACTAGCAATTGCGACAACAGCAGCAGCACCACCACCAGAAGTGGTGGCAACGGCACAGCAGCAGCAGCAGAAGCATCAGCAGCAGTGGCAGCGGCGGTAGTAGCAGCACCAGCAGAAGCAACAGAATCAGCTGCATCAGCAGCAGCAGCAGCAGTCACAGCTGCAGCAGGTAAAGCAGAGGAGCAGCAAGGAGACTGTGGGGTTGGTGCTCTCAGCCACAGCAGTTGAAGGATCAGCATCTGCGACAGGAGCAGGCAAAGGAGTGACAGCACCAGTAAGAGTGAGAGCAGCAGCAATAGCTGCAGCAGCATCAGCAGGAGCAACAGCAGCAGCAGTGACAGCAGGAAGTGTAGCTGCAGAAGGAGGAGCAGTAGCAGCTGTTGTAGGAGCAGCAGAGTCAACTGTACAAGCTGGAATGCGACATATGAGAGGAGGAGGAGGCAGAAGGCTGTGGTCAGAGCAGCTGTAGGAGCGCAAATACGGCATGGGCTTGCAAGGTCAAAACAAGGAATGAAGCTTAGGTTCAATTCCGTTGTCAATGGAGGCGGCATGGTTTTCTGTCGCAACTGTCAGATGCTGACAGTCGAAACAGATAATGACAGCTGAAACAGATGCTGACAGTTGCAGCAAATGCTGACAGTCGCAACAGATGCTAGCAGTTGCAGCAGATGCCGAAAGTCGGCATTGGTTTGGCAGAAAGGGGCTTGAGTTGCGGTGCCCTTGGGTGCAATGGCCAGTGGCAGGTGCCAAGGAGACCTTGGAAGAGTAACCCTTTGCAGGATATGATGGCCGCTCACCCACCAGAGGCCTATACAAGGAGCGGAATTTCTGTCTTTTACCGCAGCAAGGTGGCCTTTGCACTGTGCCTTGTCGCTCCGGAGTTGCCACAGGTGTAAGCTTTTGATTGGCTTTAAAGAAGTCACCGTGTTCACACTTCCAATACGCCTTGCAAAGTGTTTTAAAGATATGAACCCGGAGTTGTCACAGGAGTAAGCTTTCGGTTGCCTCTGATGAAAGTCCACCCGAAGATGTGGCTCGGAAGATCCCCAGGCTGAGGCCAAAACAAAAGTGGGTTGGACTTCTTCTCTGGGTTCCTGCAGCTGTGGCCTTCTTCCGCTGGGATGATTGCTTTGGAAAATCGCAGGAGTGCATTTTTCGTTGCTTTGGAAAATGGGCTGGATTGGGTCGCACAGGTAAGTTTTCAGCTTTGGCAAGTCACGCGGGCAGATTTTGTCTTGTTTCGGAGGTTGGGGGAGTGACACTTCAGGACAGCGTCGCTGAGTGCGGTATGACCAGGCACCACACGCCAGGGGCAAGGAAAGCCCCTGCTTTTGCCAGCACAGCAGATGTTGTCAGCTCTCCTGGTGTTGTGCAGACTGTCGATGTGCAGACTGTCACAGTGGCTTGGCTGCCTTCCACAATGTGCACACTGTCACAGTGGCTTGGCTGCCTTCCACAATGTGCACACTGTCACAGTGGCTTGGCTGCCTTCCACAATGTGCACACTGTCACAGTGGCTTGAATGCCTTCCACAATGTGCACACTGTCACAGTGGCTTGGCTGCCTTCAACAATGTGCACACTGTCACAGTGGCTTGGCTGCCTTCCACAATGTGCACACTGTCACAGTGGCTTGGCTGCCTTCCATAACGTGCACACTGTCACAGCAGCTTGGCTGCCTGAAAGTAGTTGCACGGTGGCTGTCATAGAATCCCTCCCTTTGGTGGACCACTTCTGAAAAATCTGAACGTCTTGTCTCTGTTGTTCCGCTGGCCAAGGGAGTGTACTATCGTTGAAGTAGTCTCTGGCTGATGAAGTTTACTCTGACCAGTGAAATGGCAGACTCATGTTTTCCCTCTGTCGATCTTTCTTGCACTTCCCTGTTTTGGTCTCCCGCCAGGTTCACAAGCTCCAGGGTGTGAAGCAGAAGAAGGCGCACCTCATGGAGATCCAGATCAACGGCGGCACGGTGGAGGAGAAGGTGGACTGGGGCTACAAGCTCTTCGAGAAGGCCGTCTCCGTCGACGCCGTCTTCTCAAAGGACGAGATGATTGACCTCATCGGCGTCACGCGGGGCCACGGAGTGGAGGGCGTGGTCACGCGCTGGGGTGTCACGCGGCTGCCCCGCAAGACCCATCGCGGTCTGCGCAAGGTGGCCTGTATCGGCGCGTGGCATCCGGCGCGCGTCGGCTACACCGTCGCGCGCGCGGGTCAGAACGGGTACCACCACCGCACGGAGATGAACAAGAAGGTGTACAAGATCGGGAAGAAGGGCGAGGAGTCGCACAAGGGCAGCACCGAGTTCGACCGCACCGA
>SZWC01002257.1:37583-49227 GCA_023375785.1 Penium margaritaceum
CCTCCGTCCACCGTGTCCGCGTCCCTCGCTTGCTGCCATGTGACCGTGACTGATCTGGCGACCCCTGTCCAGGACCCTGCTGAGACCTGGATCATCGACTCCGGGGCCACGCATCACATGACGGCCTCTCGCGAGGCCTTCAGTATGCTCGGTCCCGTCGGCGATGTCTCCGGGGTCCTGACGGGCTCCGGACAGGTATTGCCTGTCCGTGGGGTAGGCGTCGTTCGTTTCCGTGGTCCGACCGGTGACGTCTTCTTGACCGATGTTCTCTTTGTCCCTAGTCTCGAGCTCAGCCTCCTGTCCGTAACTACCCTTGACCGCATGAGCATGGACGTTGTGCACTCACGTGGTATCGGCACTGTGTCGTTGCGTCCGTCGGGTCTTGTCGTACTTCACGCCACCGCCTGTGGCAACTTGTGGCATGTTCCCCGCCTCTCTTCCTCCCCTCTCGTCTCCTCCCCGTCGGCTGCGACCGGTCATGTGTTCTTTACCAGCACACTTTCTCCTCAGCACACCCGCCTCTTACACTGCCGCCTTTGCCACGTCCACTCTGCCGCAGTAGAGAGCATGCTCCGCACCCAGCCGGCCAAGGGCCTTGATCCGGAGACCTTCCCTCTTCCATGCCCCACTGAGTGCATTGACTGTGCTCAGGGGAAGATGTACCGGTCCACGTACCCCCTATCTTCCTCTCGGGTGTCCGCCCCCCTTGACCTTGTCCACTCGGACGTCATGGGCCCTCTCCCCACCGAGTCCGTCGGTGAGCATGGCCGCTATGTCCTCACTCTGACGGATGACTACTCTCGCTACAGTTGGGTCTTCTGCCTTCGGCAGAAGAGCGATGTCGCCCGAACCATTCAGGACTGGCTTGTCCTCGCGGAACGCGAGTGTGGCCGCCCCCTTCGTCGCTTTCGTTCCGATCGCGGTGGCGAGTACCTGGGTGAGGCCACGACCTTTCTCGCCTCCCGCGGTATCCGCAATGAGACGTCTGCGCCCTACACACCCGCCCAGAACGGCGTCTCCGAGCGGTGGAACCGTACCATGGCCGACGCCGTCCGCACCATGCGGGTCGAGTCCGGTCTCTCCGATGGCTTCTACTTTGAGGCCATGGCCTACATGACCTGGGTCTGGAACCGGGTTCCCCACGGTCCCCTTCCCCGCCAGCCCACGCCCTATCAGCACTGGTGCGGTCGGCGTGCTGACCTTCGCCCGGCTCACGTCTGGGGCTGCGTAGCCGTTGTGTGGCTACCCGCCCCACAGCAGGGTGGCAAGCTCGCCCCCCGCGGACGCCCCTACACATTTCTCGGCGTGTCTCATCAGTCCCAGGCCTGGCGCTTCTGGGACCATCCCGCCACTGCATCGTCGAGTCCCGCGATGCCCTCGTTTTTGAGGACCTGTTTCCCCGCGACCTCATCCGCTCCGGCTCGTCCGTGTCCCTCCCGTCGCCTGGGGAAGTGGTAAGTCCGTCCTCCGTCCTGTCGCTTCAAGGTGACACATCACTCCGTCCCTCTTAGCCGGTAGCCCCGGTCGCGGCCGCTGGCCCCTCCGAGCCAGCTGCCCCAGTCACGTCTACTGGCCCCTCCGGGCCGGCAGCCCCAGTCGCGTCCGCTGGCCCCTCCGGGCCGGCAACCCCAGTCGCGTCCGCTGGCCACTCCGGGCCGGCAGCCCCAGTCGCGTCCGCTAGCCACCCCTAGCCAGCTGCCCCAATGGCGTCTACTGGCCTCTCCGGGCCGGCAGCCCCAGTCGCGTCCGCTGGCCCATCTGGGCCGACAGCCCCAGTCGCTTCCGATGGACCCTCCGGGCCGACGGCTCCAGTCGCGTCCGCTCGCCCCTCCGGGCCGGCAGCCCCAGTCGCGTCCGCTGGTCCCTCCGGGCCGGTAGCCACAGTCGCTTCCGATGGCCCCTCCGGGCCGACGGCTCCAGTAGCGTCCGCTGGCCCCTCCGGGCCAGCAGCCCCAGTCGCATCCGCTCGCCCCTCCGTGCCAGCAGCCCTAGTCGCGTCCACTCGCCCCTCTGGGCCGGCAGCCCCAGCTGTGTCCGCTGGCCCCTCTAGCCCAGCAGCGCGTGCGGTGTCTACTGGCTCCTCCGGACCAGTAGCACCGTCCGCCTCCGTCGGCCCGTCGGACTCAGCACCATCTTCTGCCCGACCGCGCTACACACGTGGCCCAGGCGGCAGCCTCCGACCTCGGCCGAAAGTGAGCGCGCAGACCGTCGCTCCCCGTCCCGTGGCGCCTCGACCCCCTGTGGCTCCACGTGTCCCCTCCACTCCCACGGTCGTGAGTGGGGACCCTGGCACAAAGGCTCTCGGCCTGACCACTTCTGCCATCATCGCAGACCTTCACCCGGGCTTTGCATTGGGGTACGCCATGCTTCATCACGAGCATCGGCATGCTGTGGTGGCTGCACTCGCGTGCATCCCACCTTGCGCTCGTGATTCACATGCCCTCTCAGTCCGGTCCACAGCGCGCCCAGAGGACCCTTCCACCCTACACGAGGCTCGAGCCTCCCCTGAGGCCGCACATTGGGATGCTGCCTGTGCCGAGGAGCTCGCCGCTATCCAACAGCACCACGTCTATGACCTCGTCGACCTCCCTCCAGGTCGGAAGGCCATTGGTGCCAAGTGGGTCTTTCAGCGTAAGTGGAAGCCTGACGGATCCTTGGACAAGTACAAGGCCCGTCTCACAGCAAAGGGGTTTGCTCAGGTCCCTGGGGTCGATTACGACCAGATCTTCGCCCCAGTTGGCCGTTTCTCCACTAGCCGGGCATTGTTCAGCCTGGTTGCCCAGCACGGGTGGGAGCTACATCAGATGCACGTGAGCAACGCATTCCTCCATGGCTCACTGGAGGGTGAGGAGCTCTACATGACGAAGCCCCCAGGCTTCGACGACGGCACTGGGAGAGTTTGGCGGCTGCGGAAGGCCCTCTATGGCCTGAAGCAGTCGCCTCGGTGCTGGAACCAGGAGATCAGTAGTACGCTTCTCCGTGGCGGCCTCCAACGCAGCACCGCCGACCCCGCACTGCTCATTAGCCCGCGAGGTCAGACCTTCGCCGCGGTTCTGGTCTACGTCGACGATCTCCTCATTGCGTCGCCAGACGTGACAGCCATCCAGCACGTCAAGGACCTACTACACGCCGCCTACCAGATGAAGGATCTCGGGTCTGGCCGAGTCTTCATAGGCATGGAGCTCGAGAATGATCGCTCTCAGGGCATCCTACACGTCCACCAGGCTGCCTATGTGCAGACCCTGTCCACTCGCTTCGCCGAGGACTTGCCCCTCGTGCCTAGCGCATCCTCACCCATGTTACCCGATGGCCAGGTGAAGTTGAAGAGTCATGACCCAGCTGTTGTGGGGGAGCCAGTTGATGTGACCACGTATCTGCGGGTCATCGGGTCACTGATGTTCCTAGCGACGACGATGCGTCCAGACATCGCGTTCGTCGTTAACCTCCTGGCCCAGTTCTCTCAAGAGCCGCATCACCTCGACTTTGAGGCCGTGATCCGAGTACTGCGCTATGTCGTCTCGACCCCTCGGCGAGGCCTCATGTTCCGCCGTCAGCCGTCCGTCGTCGCAGTGGGTTACACCGACAGTGAATGGGCCGGCAGTCCAGACGGTAAGAGTCGCACAGGCTGGATCTTTCTGGTCGGGGGCACAGTTGTGTCCTGGCGCAGTGGCAAGCAGGGGTGCATTGCACGCAGCACTGCTGAGGCTGAGTATGTGGCCCTTGGCTCAGGCGCCGTCATTGTCTGCAATGGCCATGGAACTCTCATTGTCACAATGCAAAGTGATGGATGCGCCAGACTGACGCAACTCGGACAACAGACGACGCAACCACACAGTCTCACACGCACCAGTCTCACATCACACTCACACAAAGCACATCAATGTTGAGTATCACTATGTGCGTTCGTTGTTGCACGACGGCAGCATCAGCATCGTGTGGGTTGAGATAGCACGGCAGCTGGCTGACTTCTTGACCAAGGCACTAAAACGGGACTCGTTTAAGAAGGCTGTGAGTTCAGTCGGCGTGCGTCCGTGACCTGCTTTCTTTGTCTCTGCCTGCACTTCTGCGTGTCCTGGGGGAGTCTATGTGTTGACCGTGTCTCTGCCCGCCCATGTGCACTACGCCTGTGAGTCATGGGGGAGTGTTGGTTTTTGCGCTCATTGTGCTCTGTTGTGTCCTCCCGGCTTGTGTACATCAGCGTGCAGATGACTGACGACGAGACTCGACGCTGGTGGAGTGTCGTCCGGTGGAGCCGATGCACGCTGAGGTCGTCTCGCAGTTCGCTGGAGCCCCCTCTCTCCGGCGACGTGTTCAGCTCCATCGGCAGGCCTCCTCGACGGTCGCGCTCCCGGCAGTCACTGCCACCGCAGTGGCTGTCTGCATGCGTCCAGCGCGTACTGTCGTGCCTGCGGCGTCATGCGCTGCCTAGGGTCCCAGTTGCATGTTGCATGGCCCTGTTTGGCAGCATAAACCATCGTGGGTACTGCCTGGGTTTAAGCTGCCATAACTCCTCGGTACTATTTTTCTAGCAGATTCTGACCACACGGCTGCGTTCGCAGCGTCGGTATTATGGTATGGTCCAGTTTTCAGGCAAAACGGACGACAGGCAGGCTTCACCGAGAAAACCTGCCAGCCTGAAATTAGCTATTTTCTGATTGGCTGATGAATTGAGTAACAAGCTCTACAGAGCTGGGGGGGGCTAGAACTTGGAGGGGTCCCCCATTGCTGTTCATTCTTCATTCCTAATCAGTTACTATCAGTTTTCAGCTACTCTCTGGCGCTAAATCTGGCGCCCGCGTTTCTGAGTAACAAACCCAGAGCTTCCAGACTTAGACTCTAGAGCAGCAGACTGAGGGGGCAGCTGACTTAAGCAACGAGCGTGGAAGCCCGCACGCTGCATCAACAACGCTGCTGCCCCAACCTGCTGCATAGTTTTTCCATTTGTGCGCACTCCAAAAGGGTGCGCCGCAACTCGCAACCCCCCCCCCCCAAAATATACGACAAACCCCCTAGTTACCCTAGGGGGTTTGGGTTTTATTTTTTTACTTGCCCGGGCATCTGCCGGGCCCCGCGGCAGCGGGGCCCGGCAGATTCCCTTTCTCCTCTCACACGTGCGCCGCAACTCACAAACCCCCTCCCAAATAGACGACAAACCCCCTAGTTACACTAGGGGGTTTGGGTTTTATTTCTTTACTTGCCCGGGCATCTGCCGGGCCCCGCGGCAGCGGGGCCCGGCAGATTCCCTTTCTTCTCTCACACGTGCGCCGCAACTCACAAACATCCCCCCCAATAACAGACAAACCCCTAGTTACACTCGGGGTTTGGGTGTTATTTTTTTCTTTGCCCGAGCATCTACCGAGGGGCCCGGCAGATGCCTAGCGTGCGCCGCATCTTGCAAACCCCCCCAAACCTACGACAAACCCCCTAGTTTGTCGTAGGTTTGGCGGGTTGGGCAGGATGCGGCGCACGCTTGGCATCTGCCGGGCCCTGCTTCTGCGGGGTCCGGCAGATGCCCAGCGTGCGCCACATCCTGCAAACCCCCCCAAACCTATGACAAACCCCCTAGTTTGTCGTAGGTTTGGGGGGTTGGGCAGGGTCATCGCGAGCTCGTAGGGAGATTTCGGCGCGAAACTCCTCCTGCGAGCTCGCGACGACCGGCGAAGCTCGATGTAAAAAAACATGTCAAAAGTGAGATATACATGAAATATATATCAGCCGTGCCCATTTTTGCTCACGCGTCGAGAAACATGGGCACTGCTGTCATCATTTTTCCGACTATGGGCAGCGCGTCTTTTCCGTTTTCGACTCTGGACACCGCGTGCGGGTCGTTTTCGACATTGGGCACCGCGGATCTATCGACCGCGATGACGGGCATATAACAACTCCGTCCACATGGAAAACGCATGTCACAGAACATGATGCCACACAACGGAAGTCTCCCGAGGCATCGGAACAGTCAACCGTCTGCCCGGATCTCGACTAACGAGCAAATATACAATATACCCCATACACACCCAGACTCTAAGGTGACACACTGAAATTACAAGCTAGCCAAGCTAGGCAAGTTTAGGCCTCCCGAGACATCGAAACATGTCACCGGACATCCGGGTTTCAGCCACATGCAAGCTGCATATGTCTCAAAGAAGTCAAGAAGGGCTCAACGAATCAGTGCTCGGTCTCTTGAGGTACGAGTACAAATCACTATGTACCCGGGTCTCGAACGCAGAGGGAATGCACAACCTGTCAGCACCAATATGTTTCTAACCATCCTGGGGTCTCCCAGGGCGCTGGCACAGACCATCAAGTGCTCGGGTCTCGATGGTTGGTTTTTGCGCATCTCTCATTGTGCTCTGTTGTGTCCTCCCGGCTTGTGTACATCAGCGTGCAGATGGCTGACGGCGAGACGGGACGTTGCTGGAGCATCATCCGGTGGAGACGACGCACACTGAGGTTTGCACGCGTATTGCTGGAGCCTTAGGCGTGTGACGTGCCCAGCTCCATCGGTGGACCCCTAGAGCACTCACGCCGCTGGCCGTCACTGCCTCTGCAGATGCTACCTGCACACGTAATGTGCTTGATCTGACGGCACCGTTGCACTCCCAACGTCATGTCTTGTCTAGGGTCCGAGTTTCAGAATTTTCGGACACAGTGAGTTGGGGTTGGGGTGATTCTGGCCTAGGCGCTACCTGGGTTTGGGCAGTCATAACTCCTTGCAACTATTTTCCCAGATGATTCTCACCGCACGACTGTGTTCGCAGCGTGGGTATTTGGGTATGCTCCACTTTTTTAGGAAAAACAGACGACACCCAAGTTTGGGGCTGTCGACTACCTCGTAAGGCTCATCGAAAAAACTCAGCGTGCCAAAAAAAAAGAGTTTCATAATTGGTCGGTAACTTGAGTAACAAGATCTACAGAGCTGAGCTACGCCAATAAGGGGTCTCTCATTTCCATTCATTCTCAGTCGCTACCTCTTTCATTCTCAGTTCTGTCTTCCTTTCTGGCGCTTACTCCTGGGCACTCAGTTCTCCTCTCACAAACCTCAGAGCAGTAGTTGGGGGTAGCAATGTAAAGCAACGAGCGTGGGGCCAGGCCTACTCCAACCACCCTTCAGCCCCAACAGGCCGCTCTAGAGTAGTTTCTAGCTTGGTATCAGAGCCAGAGCGCAGTAGAAGTAGTAGATCTGGTTAGCAACGAGGCGTACAAGTCCTCGTCAATGTAGGGAGTCCTAGAAATGCACCCGTGCAGGGAAAACTCTGCTGGATTTCTGACATAGTTAACCCACCGGGCGACGTCGTCAAAGCGCTCCCGATGCGTTGGAAATATTGCCGAAATTGTTTCGACGGCACTGACCCCACGACGGCAGTAGCATTGGCAGACTCGCGGTCGGCGAACCGACAAGCGATGCCGTGATGGCTCCAACGCAAGCGGCGACGGCGCGAGAGAAGGGAAGTACCCTGCATTCCCACCTTCCCTCCTTCCCTTGCTGTTGTTGCCGTGGCAGCAGCAACACCCATCACTGCAGCAGCTACGACTGGAGCAACAACGTAGTCACGGCTGTCGTAGCTGCCACTGCAGCAATAGCTGTAGCTGTAGCAGAGCCGCAACAGCCGAAGCAGCAGCTACTGCTACAGCACAGCCGCAGCCGCAACAGTAGCAACAGCGCAACCGCGGCTGCCAGAGCAGCCACTGTAGAAGCCGCAACTGCAACAGTCGTAGCAGCCGCGGCAGCCATAGCAGCCACGGCAGCCGCAGCAGTCGCATCAGCCGAAGCAACTGTAGCAGCTTAAGCAGGCGCAGCAACCACGGCAGCCATAGAAATCACAATAGCCGTAGCACACAGAGTAGCCACAGCAGCTACAATAGTGGTAGCCTATGTTGACTTGACCACCCCGAGCATCGGCACATCGATGTGCACCGCGGCACATCGATGTGACCCCCCCCTCACAGCGGCACATCGGCCACCCCGGTCACCCCGGACTGAGAAACCTCAGAGGGGGGGGGGGGGTGGTGGGCAGGGAGAGGGTGCTTGCAACTTGAAAATTTGTAAGCTGTCAATGTATGAGAATCTCATGGTGCTCACAACTCACCAACTCTGTTAATTACCAAGTACATCATGTTACAAAGGAATACATTGGACTCTTTGTTCATTTCCTTTGTCCCTAATTTCTCATGTTGGCAGCTTGGTATTCACAACTTGGCAACACATTCTGGCAGTCACAATCGCATTCTACTATGACAATCATCTTGCTTCAAGCCCCTGACACATGGGCCTCATGCAACGCATGGAAGGAATCTTAGATTCCCTGGCTAGCCCCATTCATAACCTAACAGCTGCAGGGAAAGAAATGAAGGCAAATGAGGGGTCTTAATCACGCAATGGAGACATGCAACATGGATAAGCAACGGGGTTTAGAACATCCACCCCCCCCTCCCCCCCCAGTCTCCCTCCTCATATGTGCCACTAACGCCCTGCCCTGAGACGCTTGGATCCATTGTTCACTGCCTTGTCAGCAGGTGCTTCAGTGGCCCGCTTCCCCCTGCATGTTCCTGCAATAGCAGCCTTAGAGACTGCACCACGAGCAGCCTTAGAGGCTGCTCCACCAGCAGCCTTTGAGGCTGCTCCACCAACAGCCTTAGAGGCTGCTCCACCAGCAGCCTTAGAGGCTGCTCCAGCAGAAGCCTTTGAGGCTGCTCCACCAGCAGCCTTTGAGGCTGCTCCAGCAGAAGCCTTAGAGGCTGCTCCACCAGCAGCCTTGCCACCTGCTGCACTGTGCGCCGTGTTGCTTGCTGCACTCTGAGCTCTCAGCCCTGCTCCTTTTCCTTTCAGGCTACTGCCAGCATTGCTTGCCGCCTTGGAGCTGGAGCCTGGTGCAGAGCCACCCTTTGTGGCAGGATGCTTACCTGATGCTCCCCTCCCCTCTCCTTCTCCACATTCCCCATCTCCATTCTCCACTCCTCCTCCACCTGCTGCTTCTGCTTCTTCCAAACCCTGTCCATTCGCCCATTCCCCTTCATCCTCCTCCTCTCCCCCTTCCTCTTCCGCCACCTCCTCAACCCCACCATCTGCAGCCCCCTCCTCATCTCCGCCATCTTCTTCCTCATTCCCATCTGCCCCATCTCCTTCCCCATTCCCCTCCCCTTCATCTCCTTCCTCNTCTGCAACTTCATCTCCAGCTCCCTCTTCCTCTCCTTCACCTGTAGCAGCCTCGTTCTCTCCTTCCTCACCCGCATCCTGCTCCCCCCCTTCCTCCTCTTCCCCTCCTGTCCCTTCCTCTTCTCTAGCCCGACGGCCATGACCACGGCCAGCAATCTGTCCAACCTTCTCAATGAGGGCTTCCATATCAGCCCGAGTGCGAACAGTCCTAGCAAATGAGGGGGGATCTTCACCATGTGCTTCACGGATCTTCTCCTGCTGCTCCACATCTATTGCTTCATTCTCCTCCTGCTCCTCGTCCTCTTCCCCCTCCACCACCACCTCCTCCTCATCTTCCATTTCATCCGAGCTCTGTTCCTCCTCTTCCATCTCCTCCTCCTCGTCTGCCACATCTGGAACAAGTTCCCCATCATCCTCGCTCTCTGAGTCATCAGGGACCAGAAAGTTTGGTGTCTTGCACCGGCCCTTGCTTGCTTTGTACTGCCGGCGCAGGCGCACATTGCACCGGACCAGCATCTCCAAGGTGCTCACTTTCAGTCGGTTACGACGTGCGGTGTGGATCAGCTGGTGTGTCTAGAAGACACGCTCGCAGTCCGAGGAAGAGGCTGGCTGCGCCAGCCACCGCATGGCCAGCTCACACAGGGCGGGCAGGTGAACAAGGTGCAGCGATGCCCACTCAAATGGCTTGAGCACACCTGTCACCACCTTGGCAACCGCGGCACGAGCCTTGTCACTCAGCCGCTTTGTGGTCAGGGGAATGACCTCGGGTGTCACACGGCCAAGCTGGAAGGCCTCAAGCTGGCTCTGCAACTCGTCCCGCTTCTTCTCAGGAATCTGTGCCTCAACCATTGCAGCCCACGCCTGAACCATCTCCACATCCCCCCCAAGGTCATTCCCAAAATCCAAGGGATGCACTCTTCGGGCTGCAGCCTAGAGTGGACATCTCATGTCGTTCTTCCACCGCTTCACAAGACGCTGTGTTGCAAACTTCACCGGTGCATTGCCCACCTTAGCCGGCTTCCTGCCCCGGCTTGTCGACAATGCCTTCAGCTCAGAGGTGCAGTCAAGCAGAGCCTCTTACATCTCCCCTGCCTGTCCTCCTGGAGAGTCTGCCACCCGCAGTACCTTCACAAGTGGCGTCATGAGGTCTCTCATCTGGCGGACCTGCAGCCAGAAAACTCGCCTGCGGATGAAGCCACGCACAGCCTTCTTCCTCTGCTTGAAGAGGCTGTCCCTCTGGCTTCCCATGCCCTTCCAGAATTCGTGGTTGACCAGCTTCAGCAAAAATGGACGCATGTCCAACAAACGCTGCAGCATGCTGTGAGCCGATGCGAAGCGTGTGTCACACTTCTGGATGAGGACCCGGCCGCCCGACAACTGCTTCAGCCACGTGCGGGGCATGTCGTTGTTGAAAAAATTGACCACCTTCTCACAACGCGACAGAATGGCAGCCCCCCAGTCAGACTTGCCTATGTCCTTGAGGACAAGGTCCAGGTTATGCATGCAGCAACCCTGCCAAAGCACCGAGGGGTACTTGCTCTTCAGGTCCTCTGCCACACGCTTGTTCACGGCAGTGTTGTCACAGACGACGCTGACTACGTTCTGCACCCCCACTTCTTTGATGGCTTCCTCGATCATAGTAGCCATGTGGTCCGCGTTCCTCACTCTGCCGCTAGCATCACGTGAAAACACATGGCAGGGCCCCTTGGCATTCACCGCCATGGCATTATAGATGGGGCGCTGCTGCTGGTCGGCCCACTCATCTACAGCCACCGTGGCCCCATAGGTAGGCCATCCTTGCTTCAGTGATGCGTCCTCAATAGCCAGCTTAGCGTCGAGCTTAGGCAGCAAATCGCCGACGACTGTGGACCTGCAAGGAAGGCGGAATGTTGTGTTGGTCAGCCTGCCCGTACGCACAACGTCGTTCAACCACGGCTCTCTGCAGAAGCTGATTGGCAGAGCGCCGCCACACATCAGCTTCACGATTTACATCTGACAGGCTTGGTTAGCCGCGGCTACGCAGTATCCCCGCATCGACGTCTGCACCATCCCCGCCATTTTGTTTACATCCGCCAGAGGGACTGGCTGCTCCAGCAGCTGCCGAGAAAGATCAACGTGCTCGCACAGGTCTGCCGCACGCAGCAGAACCTCCCCCTGCTGCTGCATCTGGTCAACAGTGGAACGAGCTGCTGAAAAGGGGTCTGGCACCTCACCAGTAGGCTGGCTTGCTCTCTCCAGAGCCTCCTCACGTTGCCTTGTCTCGAAGAGGGAGGTCCATGACACTGGTTTTGCGCTTGTGCCCCATGAGTCAC
Source organism: Penium margaritaceum (assembly GCA_023375785.1). NCBI lineage: Eukaryota > Viridiplantae > Streptophyta > Zygnematophyceae > Desmidiales > Peniaceae > Penium > Penium margaritaceum. The sequence continues at coordinate 49,050 of SZWC01002257.1, forward strand.
CAAGTCCGTTGTACAGCCGAGGACAAGCTGGTTTCCAGCTTGCAGGGGGGCGGGGGTACCTCTCGAGACCCAGCACGTCTCGGGCGATGGGGGGCGGATAGGGGCAGCAAGAAATGTTCCCATTAGGCATGCCAAAATGCCCCTGGATGCGGTCGCATGTGCCACTCTTTGTGACACC